>JAJEJO010052810.1:64941-88656 GCA_020662805.1 Glaucomys volans | reverse complement strand
CATATTACAATATATGAATTAAAATTACAGGACCAGAATAGGCACACTACATTTTAGCCCATCACACTGTTTTCTGGTTAGAAATCAGTCAGGCCACAGTTTTTTTGGTTAGAAATCAGTCAGTAACTTTGAGAATATTCCAAGATAGGAAATTCTGTCCAATACCTGGCTCAAATAAATTTTCGAACACATATTTTAAAATATGAATAAAAAGAATAGAAACTAAAATTAAAATTTGTAAATTATAACTATTTTTATGTATTGAATTAAAAGTCAGGTTTTAAGCTACTCATGTTTCACAAAAGTCTAGAATAAAAATATCCATTAACATTGTCAGAAAATGTTAACCTTTTCTACTTAAAATCAATAAACACTACATAAGTTTTTATTTCAGATTTATCAGTATATAATATGCTACGAAGATATATCCTTGGAAAATGATACAAGTAGTCAATAGCTGCACAGAAACATTGACTTACTTCTAAAACATGGGTCCATTTCACCCTTCAACCCACATTGTTTTATTTTTGTAGATTAACAGGTAAAATTGTATACATTTATTGTGTGTAACATGATGTTTTTAATTATACATTCATTGTAAAATGATTACATATGTATATACATAGCTAACAAATGCATTTCTTCACATATTTACCATTTTTTTGGTGCAAATACTTTATATCCACTCACTTAGCATTTTTCAAGGATACACTATATTGCTTGCTATATATTCTGTTTGGTATACAATAGGTCTATTTAACTTAATCCTCTTATCAAATTGGAATTTTTTATACTTTGACCAATAATATATCCCTAATCTTACCTTGCAACAATCCCAGCTCCTGGTAATTAACATTCTCTGTCTACTTAATATAAAATCAACTTTTAAGAATCAAAGTATGAGTATGATTATGTGGTAATTGTATTTCTGTGCCTGGTGAATTCAGTTAACATAATGCCCTCCATGTTCATGCATGTTTTGCAAATGAAATAATATCCTTTCTATGGCTGAGCAGTATTGTATATTTTCTTTGTCCACTTATCAACTGATTGACAATTAGCTTGATTTTTATATCTTGGCCATTGCAAATAATGCTACAATGAACATAGGAATGGAGCTGACTCCTTGAAATGGTGATTTCATTTCTTTTGGATGTATTTCTAGGAATCAATGGATCATATGATAGTTCTACTTTTAATGTTTTGAGGAGTTTTAATAATTTTTCCTATTATAGCTATCCTCTTCGACCCTTCATTTATAGTGCATAAGAGTTCTCTTTGCTACACCTCATTGTGGTTTTAATTTGCATTTGTCCAATGATTAGGGACATTAATCAGTTTTTCATATGCCTATTGGCCACTGTGTGTCTTGTTTTGAGAAATATTTACTCAGGTAATTTGCCCATTATTTGACTGGGCTATTTGTTTCCTTGCTGTTGAGTTGTTTGAGTTACTTATGCATTTGAGGGTTCATTAACCCTTAATCAATGAATAGTTGACAGATATTTCCTTCTGTCCTATAGGTTGTCTCTGAACTTCTGTTACTGTTTCCGTTGCTCTGTAGAAGCTTCTTAGTTTGATGTAATCACATTTGTCTGTTTTTGTTTTTGTTTCCTATGCTTTTGGGATCTTGTCCAAAAATTCCTTGCCCATTCCAATATTTTGAAGTGTTTGAACTCTGTTTTCTTCCAGTAATTACATCATTTCAGTTCTTACATTTGAGTTGATTTTTGTGACTGATAAGAGACATGGATCTAGTTTCATTATCCTGAATGTGGATATCCATCTTATTTTTTCAACATGATATGTTGAACAGACCATTTTATTTTTCCACAGAAAACTTTGTTGAAAGTTACACTGTAGATATATGGGTTTTCTTCTAGTTTCTCCATTCTGTTTCATTGGTCTTTGTGTCTTTTTATGACAGCACCGCTGTTTTGATTACTGCAACTTCGTAGTATTTTCTGAAGTCAGGTAGTGTAATGCTTCTTTTTGCTTAAGATGGCTTTTTCTGCTTGGGACTTTTTGTATTTCTATATATTTTTAGGAGTGTTGTTTCTAATTCTGTGAAGAGTGTCATGAATATTTTGATAGAGTTGCTTTGAATGTTTAGATGACTTTGAGTAGTAAGGACATACTATCAATATTGATTCTTCCATTCTGAGATTATAGGAGGTCTTTCTGTGTAGCCTTCTTCCCAAATCTTCTGGGAAGCTACTGAAATGGGATGGATTTTTAAAATATTCTTTTCAGATACATAATTGTTAGCATATAGAAATGCTCCTGATTTGTGTATATTAATTTTGTGTCCTGCAACTCTGATGAATTTGTTTATTGTATCTGGTCATTTTTGGTAGCCCTTATGAATTTATATTTACAAAATCATATCATCTCCTTACATGGGAAATATAACTGATTTTCCAGTTTGAATGCTTTTTATTTGTTTTTTGCCTAATTGTTGTGACCAGTACTTCCAATACTACATTGAATAGAAATGATGAGAAAGGACACCCTCTTCTTGATTTGGATCTTATAAGAAAATCTTTCTACTTTTTCCTCTTGACTATTATGTTAAATGTAGGTTTGTAGTAAATGATTTTTATTGTTTTGAGGTTGTCTCCTTCTGTAACTAATTTGTGAGGGGTTTTATCAACCATTTGAATTTTGCCAAATTTTTTTATGTATTTGTTAAAATTATCATACTACTTCTTTCTTTCAATCTGTTAAGGTAATACATCATGTTTATTGATTTTCTTAATGCTGGACTATCTTTGTGTCTCTGGAGGAATAGCATATGATCATCATAAATAGCTCTTAATATGCTATTGAAGTTAGTTTGCTACTATTTCATTGAAGATTGTACAGTATAGTTTCGTCATGTAGAGTTTCGTCATGGATATTGACCTGTCATTTTCATTTTTTATTGTGCCCTTGTACAGTTACTTGTATTCTCAGACTAATAGTGACTTAATACAATGAGTTTGGAAGAATTCTATCCTCTTCAATATTATTTGGAATCACTTGAGAAGTATTGATATTACTTCTTTAAATATTTGATAGAATTCAGTAGTGATGGAATCAGGTTCTTGGACTTTGTCTGATGGATGTCTCTTAATTACTGATTCAATCTCCCTAACAATATTGTTTGTTACGGTTTTCTATTTTGTCATGATCCTATCTTGGAAGTGTTTTGTATGTAGAGGTATTTAATGATTTCTTTCAGGCTTTCCAATTTGTCAGTATATCATTATCTAGGATAACTCTTATTATCCCTGATATTTTTCTCTGGTATGAATGCTAATAGTTCTTTTTCATTCCTGATTTTATTTATTTATGACTTCTTGTTTTAGTATATCTAAAGGTTTGTGGACTTTGTTTATCATAAAAGTATCTCAGTTTCCTTGACCATTCCTGCTGTTTCTAGTCATTACTTAATTTATGTCTGCTCTAATCTTTATTATTCACTTCCTTCTATTAACTCTGTATTTAGTTTGCACATATTTTGATAATTCTTGGGGAATAGGCTTACATTGTTTGAAATATTTAATTTGATATTGCTTTTATTGCTATAAACTTCTCTTTTTAGAACTGCTATTGCTATGTCCCATAGGTTTTGATATGTTGTTTCCATTTCTATTTGTTTCAAAAAATTTTTAAATTTTCCTTTTAATTATTCTTGATTTGACCCATTATTTGTTCACAATTTTGTTGTTCAGTAGATTCTGTGTGTTCGTGAAATTTCTGAAATTTTTTATTTTGTGTTCCAGTTTTATACCATTGTGGTCAGAAAAAAATACTGCGTACAATTTCAGTCTTCTTAAATTTCTTGCCATATTTGTAGTCAAATATAAAAATCTATCTAGTAGAATGTTCCATAAACACTTGAGAAGAATGGCTATTCCTCAGCTATTGGAATATTATTGCATATTTGTCTGTAGGTCCATTTGATCTAGTGTAGTTTATGTCTTATATTTCCCTAATGGTTTTCCCTTTAGATATCTTCCCTTTAAAAAATGGGTGTATATGTCTCCTACGCAGTCTATGTATCCCTTCAGGTCTATTAATATTTGTTTTACATATTTAGTGGTTCTAATGTTGGGTGAATATGTATGTATAATTACTATATACTCTCAGAGAATTGGTCACTTTATCTTTAAATAATGACCTTCTTTGTCTTTTGTATACTTGTTAATTTAATGTCTATTGAATTTTGATAGAAATATAGCTGCTTCTGTTCTTTTAGTTTCTGTTTGCATGGAATATATTTTTTTACCTTCACTTTCAGTCTATGTGTGTTGAAATAAGTGAGGTGAGTCTCTGGTAGGCTGGATATTGCTAGGTATAAGTTTTTATCTATTTAGCCAATATGTCTTTTATCACAAAATTTAACTCACAATCAAAGTAATTATTTATAATATGGACTTCCTAATGCTGTATGCCAATTATTTTCTGGTTTTCTATGCTGGGGTCCAGTCCTAGCACAAGGGTCGTGGTGCTCTCTGGTGAGTGGGATGGCATCGGCGAGGTGGAGAACAAAGCGACACAGACTCAGTGATCTGAGGCTAAGTTCTATTCTAACTTTATTTTTTCCACACACCATTTTTTATGTTAGCTTCTAGCCTGAGTACAATATCTTGAGGCCACACAAAAGGAAACTGATACAAACTACAAGACAATAGGCAAAGTATTAGCAGATCAAATACTATCAGCTCTTCATACTATTTTTAAGTGTTCTTCTATATAATCTTTAACTAGTTCTACTTTCTATATTACTGGAAACATCGTGCACAGAAGCCATTTCTATGAACAACATATAAGCTTACACTATGTAGTTAATAATTAGTTTAACAGGAACAATAGCTGTTGCTAGATTGCATCTCCTACTTTTGCCCAGTAAGCATTAACCTGTCTTGCCCAAGAAGGCTGTTCAGAGAAACTAAGCAAACACCAGGGTCTCACATATATTAAATATTCTAAAAAGGGGAGATGGACTTTCCATGTACATTTTTCATTATAATATACTTGATGCCAACCAAGGTGTATTCTGCCAGTAGGAGATAAAGGGGGGGTCTAAATCTAAGGGACCAGAAGCTGGTTTCCTAGGAGGATACCATGGGTTTCTATTAGCCAAATAAGCATTACCAAAGGTTGTCTGAATAGTTGGGACTATTTTTCTAGCCTTAACAACTTTGTTTGTGACTTGTTTGTCTGAGGTTAAGGTGGGAGCAACTTTTTTTTCTGTCCTAGGTCATCTGGGAGTAGTCACCATCTGCAGTGCCATTTAGCATAAGTTGCTGGAAATGAGCATAGCATTCTTTCCAAGTTATACTTTTTTCACCCCAGAATAAGGGCCTTTCTTGGTTATATCCAGTATTATTAGCTGTTTGATTCCTGTGTTCTAAATCCCCTAAGACCCTAGAATTCCCAGAAATCCAATATAATATTATTCTCAAGCATAGGCAAATTAAACAAGACAATAGGAAACAGGGGCCCCAATTCCCAGGAAGATGAGACCTTGCAAACATCTTTATAACTCAGTGGAATCTTTGTCAAGCACTGAGGGGAACTGAAGAGGGCACAGCATTTCTAGTTGTGTTGTAGATCTTGTATTTCATTGTTCTTTTATGGTCTTCCTTTCTGATTAATTGATTTTCTAGAGTGAAATTTTTATTTGTTGCTTTTCCTTTTTTATGTATTCACCATAGGTTTTTGTTTTGTGGTATCATAAGATATACATATAACTTCTAATAATTACAATGGATTTATTAAGCCAAGGAAAATTTTAATTTATCTTAAAAAAGCCACACTTTCACTTACCTATCAGCATCCACATTTAAAATTTTTGATCTCATGATTTATACCTCTTTATATTGTGTATTCCTTAAGAATCATTATAGCTACCATTACTTTTCATAGCTTTGTTTTTTAACCTTCATACTTAAGATATAAATAACTAACACATCATTGTGACCAAACTAGAGTATTCTAAATTTGATTCTGTGCTTATTTGGCCAGGGAGCTTTATACTTTTAGAAGTTTTTGTGTTACTCTTCAGCATCCGGTTCTTTCATCTTAATGAATTTCTTTAGCATTTATTATAAAACAGTGATAAAAAATTTCAGCTCCTGTTTGAGAAAATCTATATTTCCTGTATTATGTACACCAGATTTTATGGGTACATTATTCTAAGTTGATCATTTACTTTCCCTTCAGCACTTTGAATTGATTATCCCACTCTCTTCTGACCTGTCAAATTTGCTGAAATGTCTATGATTAGACTTATTGGAACTCCCTTGTATGTTATTTGCTTCATTTTTGTTTTGTTTTGTTTTCAGGATCCTCTTTCTGTATTTGATTTTTGACAAAATTATATCATATATTTCTTGTTTGAATTTAATCTGACTGGTGACATTTACTCTTCAGGAACTTTTGACAGTTAAATAAATTTTGTGTTAGGAAGTTACTATTTCATTTTTTAGGGTAGGCCACTGATACATAATTTGTCCCATTGGTGATATCCTGTTTCCTTTATTTTTCTTGATTCTTGTGGTCTTCTGTTGATACCTGCACACTTAGAGAAGGAAGTACTTACTTCAGTCTTTACAGATTGGCTATGTTTGGGAAAGTCCTTTAGTTGGCAGAGATTCTGGGCAGACTGCTTGATATGTTCCCTATACATGTGCTTCTTGTTGTGGGTTCCCCACTAGAACATGACAGAAGTTTGCAGCCACTATGACTGAATCAGTTCTGATACTAGGGGCTGCAGGGGATAAATTGCTGCTGGGACTTAAGGCTATTGACATTGACTTGGCAGTGTTACAGCCTACAACTCATGTTCCCCATGAAAATCTAAAAACCAGGGCTGCATACTTCCACCAGGCACATCAGTGGTTCTGGCTTGGATTCTGAGGCCATGGAGGCCTGCCTGGTACTGGTTTTTACTCTGGTGACCCTGGTGTTGGGTAAGAAGGCAAAAGTCATCTGCCTTCTTTATTCTTATCCCCCAAGTATAAAATTTCTTTTCTATTGTGTGCTGGCTAGGTTACGGGAGGGATCATATAAGTAATGTGCAACTCCCCTCTATACGCTATTCAATGAATCTTTTCCCAGTGTCGTGGTGCACACTTATGATCCCAGTGACTCAGAAGACTGAGGTAGGAGGATTACAATTGGGAAGCCAGCTTTGGCAACTTAGCAAGGCCCTAAATAACTTAGCAAGACCCTGTCTCAAAATAAAAAATTAAAAAGCTTGGCATGCAGCTCAGTGGTAAAGCACCCCTAGGTTCAATCCATAGTACCCCCCCAAAAAAAGAAGTCAACCCATTTTTTCTCATTATTTTTCTACATCTAAATAGCATAGTCTTTCACTCTCTCACTTGGTTTCCTTAGTTCTTATAAAGTTATTGATGCTTGTAGATACATCAAATTGATGTTTCCGTGAATGATGATAACTGGAGAGAGACTTATTCTTCCACCTTTGACCACCTTCCCATGTTGTCATTTTTTATTTATTGTTTTAAGATATACATGACAGTAGAGTGTATTTTGACATATTATACATACATGGGGTGCGTCTTGTTGCAATTCTGACCCCATTCTTGTGGTTGAATATGATGTGGAGTTACACTGGTTGTGTTTTCATATATGAGCATAGGAGAGTTAGTTCTGATTCATTTATGTTGTCATTTTATTCTTTGCTCCTTGGTGATTATATAGGACTTCCTTGAATATAATTTACACGATTCTTAAATAAATAGGGAAAGAAAGAGAGAGAGATTGAGATTCTTTCTATAGCGAAACTATACTTCCCAAGGATAATTTCAGAGCAGTAACTGTCACTGAATTCTGCTTTCCTCAGCAATTCAAAATAAAGGTTCACAAAACATTTGGTACCACTTGATCTATCATTTAGTATGTGATTTAAAGCTGTCACTGATGTCATATTATTAGACTATAAGTCTTGATACCATGTTGACACAAAACTCCATTTAAAAGCTTCCAAAAATATGCTAGTGTTTTGTTCTGACTTTTGCAATCTTTGATGAAATCATCTTTGGTGGTCTTTAAAGAATCAGAAATCAGTGATTTTAGTAAACTCCATAATACTAGAGAATCCCAAGTGGCAACATTATTTTTCTGAAGTTTTGAACCAGAAGATGAAAACAATGAGTTGAGCTGGACATACGACAATGTTGTGAGTGAGATATGATGAGGCTGAGATGAAGATGAAGGAAGGGGCAGAAATAAACTTTATACAGTGGATTGGACATGAAGATATATTTGTGGTTAGGAATGGAAAGGAGAACTGGAGGGTAGCTACAAAACCTCTTGTTTTTAGACTGAATAGATGGACATGCGATGAGTCATCTTGGTCTGGTTTGCTAGGGTTTTAAGGCTTTCAGATACCCTTCCATTCTCCCACTTAAAAAGAAATCAAATTACTGCATCAATACAAGTAGGTCTGGGACAGTAGTCCTGACCCAGCTCCAGCTCTGTGCATTATGAGCAAATGTGGTTTCTCTTGACTTCAGTTCTCTTTGGCTTCTTTTCCTCTGGCCCTGGGACATATAAATTGAACTAGTCTTTTCACTAATCAGACTGGTGAGACCAGAAGCTTTACTTACAAATTTGGCTCAATGATCTTTAGTCTAAGAAAATATACAATCTAACCTAACTTAGTGGGTGTACTTCAGTGAAATTTTGACCTTCAGACCTGTACTTTACTATGAAACAAAGCATCCGTCACTAGTGCTGCCAGTTTGAGATGAAATAGAAATAACGAAGATTTTCAAATGTCCAATGGTTTTGTGTGAGAGTCAGTGAGATGAAAATGGTACTAAAATAGTTTCCAAACCATCTGTAGTGAAGAACTTGTTACTTACACTTAAAAATAGCTAATACGGTACAAACTGATATGCATGCAAAATACAACAAAAATAAAGGTTAGAAAAAATAAAAGAAAAAGCACACAGAAAAGAAAATCATCTAATTTTAAATTAATATTAAATTTAACCCTCATAAATTCATTTCCAAGTTGCTGCATGAGTTTCCATATAGTTACAGTGACTTTCTTCCCTGTGGGTGAATGGTGACAGAGAACAAGGACCTACTCTGGTCTGCCAAACAATTTAGGTGGCATTGGTTTCAAAATCTGAATCTAAGAGGATTTAAGTAGATATGAGCAAACAAAATGAATAGTACCTTGAATTATAGCTGAGGTCCAAAAACAATAGTGTTATGCTATGATAAAAGATTAAAAAGCACATTTTATTAGAGAAACATTCTGATGAGGAAAAAGGTTAATGAACTAAAGTTGAGAGTTTGTCTTTTTTTATTAGGTAGAAAGAAAGGTGTGTTAGAAAATAGGAGTATGAAACATTGGAAGAGAGAAGTTGGAATTCTGAATCTAAAAATAGAAATTTTAATTTCCTGTCATATTTTAGATCTTCATTACAGAAAATGTTTGGAATGATGCTATCTTCTTATATAAATTATTACCTGCTCCTTTGTTCAGCTAATGAACTTTCCATTGCTACTACAAAGTTGCTAGAAAGTTGAATTATCTTCTCAATCATTCTCTCAAAGAGAAGACCCTTTCTCAGATGCAAATATTTACAAGAGTAATCACATAGTCTAGTGACTTTTTATTTCTAGATGGCATTTCCGAGAGAAGAATGACCTGATATAAGTTTCTTGATTGACACTCATTAATGTTAACAATGTTAAATCTGGGATTTTTTTTGACATTTCCACCCCCATTTGTGGAAAACTGTCTTCAACATTTTTTATAAATGACAAGTAAAATTTAATATTGAATTGCAAGGAATTTGAATTCTTGACAGATTTAGTGATTTTTGACACCAGGTAATTCAACTGGAGTTTTACAGACCTCTGGGGACCAGAGATAAAGAAATTTAAATTAACCAGTGATGGAAGAAAACCTGAAAATAGAATAAGTGACATTTATCTGACTTTTCAACCTCCGGTGCTTGCACATGATCATTGAGTGGCCTCTTGTAGAAATTTCTCATCTGAAACCATTGTTACACAAGGGATACCCTGTGAGAAAGCATCATCTGTCACAGTGACAGTTCAAGGGACAGTACCTATCATGAAGATATTTTAAACTAATGATCCCAGTATCTTCATGAGAAATTGTACAATAACTAGTCAACTTTTTTTAGGGAGAATCAAAACAGACAGAAGAAAGAGCAATCACGCACACACACACACACACACACACACACACACACACAAAGCCTTGACAACAAATTTAAGTTTTCATGTGGACTTATATAACTACACATACATACTGATAAATACCTATAGTGAAGAAAATGCATACAGAGGAAGAAATGGAATTTTCTATATCTATGTTTAAAACTAAAGTGCTAGTGTTCATTGGTTTCATTAAAAAGGGTAATTACTCTGAGTGTTATGTAAATTCAACAAACAATAGAAAAAGTACTAATGGAATAATAATAACAAAAGTTCCTAGCATATTTATCTAGTGAAGGGCATTGTGTTGAAACCCTTACATAGTTATCCGGTAGATGTTCTTGGTATTCCCTTTCTTACAGGTAAGAGAATGAGGACAAGGATCCTAGACCCAGAGAGCCTGAGTGACTGAAAGATGTCACATTGACAAGATACAGATCAGAGATCTGAATGGAGATCTGTATGATTCCATTCTATCTATCATATTTATTCAGTTCATGTTTAGCCTCAAATACCCAAGTACTGGTCAATGACCACGCTCATGTGAGTTGCAATATGCTGTGCTGCAGGAGCAAAAGCTGTGTACTAAGATAAGAGACTCAAGGTGTGGTTCTGACAGTGGAATTGGTGGGCTATGGAATGCTAAGTAATTTGCTGTCTCTATATGGCTCTCACTTTCAATCTTATAAAATATGTGTTGTAAGTAAACTTTAAAATATGTTTCTATGTGTGCAATTTATATGTAAAAGAGAACTACTATAATTATCATATGATTATTTGATCTTCCGCATCCTTGTCATAAGCCAAACAATTCATGTTTAAAAGCTATGGGTTCAACAGATAAAAGATGCAGATTGTTTAATGCAACCTAGCACATAACTGCCAGCTGCCACTAAGAGATGACTCATAATTCATATCCATCGAGAGGGTGCTTTGACTGTATGTATATATACAAAAGGAAAATTATTGAACATGTTTTATATGTTAAATATTCTGAAAAATGTGTTCTTTATGAATGTCCCAGAATTATCTAAGCATCTTCTTGAGACCCATGTGTGAAAATATAAGCAATTTATTACTTCTTGAAAAAAATTAGTTCTTAAGTATCTTCTAGTAGAAATAGCATGGTTCTGGAAGTCAAGTGGTATGACTCTTTATTTCAGATACAAAGAAATATAAAAATAAAACACCCAGATTATCACACAGAAATTATTTTAAACTGTGGGAAGCTCAGATGACAAGAGAAAATAAAGAATGGATATTATTTTAACAACCAGTATTCTGAAAGTTGGAGATCTAGGTACCAAAGGAAGTCTGTAAAGATTTTGTTGCAAGTTCCATTATCAAAAGTCAAATATTTTCATATGCACAATGCCATGATGTTGAGACAATACCTTTTGGTGTCTGACTTTTGAGTCAACTGGAGACCAATATCATGAGCTTTGAACTTTAAGTATTCAGAAATAAAACACACACACACACACACACACACATGCATTTTTCTTCCCATGTTATTTTTAGAATGCATACCTTTAGAATACATACTGAATCTTTCAGTATACAGATCTGATTGATTCCTAAATTAGGACAGAAATGTCAGAAAGCCAGAGAGTATTTTCTTAAAATAATTTTATCACAATTTCTCTACAGGTCCTCAGCTTCAGAAATTAGATATAAAGTGTCTAGGCAGTGAAGGACATGTGACTTTGACTTTATGAAGGACTTTGCTATAGTGACTTTATTTTTCTCATTTTGACAGGAGTCCAGTAAAACATTATTACTTTTAGCAACCAGCTTCTGATTGCTAAACCCCAAATTGCAAACAAAACCTCATTTATAAATTGCTGAATAACCTATATTAATAGATACCTAAAAGCAGGTTGCAAGAAAATAAAATTTAAAATGTATAATCTAGAAATAAAAGGAGTATAACTGTTTTCAAAGTCAATTCATTTCTCTTTGCTTAATAGAGCTCTTCTGATTTCATTTTAAATACCATTTAAAATATACTGTTTTAGTCAGCTTTTTCACTACTGTGACAAAAGACATGAGAAGAAGAATTTTAAAGGAGGAAAAGTTTACTTGGGGTCTCAATTTCAGAGGTCTCAGTCCATAGATAGCTGACACCATTCCTTGGGACCCAAGGTGAAGCAGCACATCATGACAGAAGAGGTTTGACAGAGGAAAGCAGCTGGGAACATGGTGCCAGGAAGGAGAGAGAAAGGAAGAAGAGGAGAGGAGAAGACAGAAGAAGAGACAGAGAGACAGCTCCCCTCAGGAACAAAATATAAACTTCAAAGGCATGCCCAGGGATCCACCTCCTCCAGCCACACCCTACCTGTCTACATTTACCACACAGTTAATCCCTGTTAGCACTAATTAGGTTAAGGTTCTCATAACTCAATCATTTCACCTTTAAACTTTCTTGCATTGTGTCACACATGAGCTTTTAGGGGATATACCTCACAGCTAAACCATTACATATACCAAATGGTCTTATTCTTTTATTACAATCATTCATGTACACTGAAACGTGAGTACTACCTGAGAAAATTCTACTTCATTTAATGATGGGAGGTTTTCTTCTCCTTGAAGAATAGTTTTTACAAAATCGTGTGCCATATTTTTCAAGAAAAGGAAAGCTTTCTTTGCACTTTCTTTACATTACCCACAGTTTGTTCTGTTACTAAAAAAGATCACTAAAATGTTGAAAAATCATGTTGAGATGTTGATGAACTTACACAATGAGAATTACAGTTGTATCTAGACAATGTTTTAAATAATAGAAGAAAGAATTTATATGAGTCAGTCCTCTTTCTTAATGATAGTCTCCATCTTTCAATCTCACTTTCTTGTAATATTTAAGGAAAGAAAAGAAATACTTTGGATTTAACCATACAGTAGATAATGGATTAAATTTCTCATATCATGTCCTTGGAGAAAAAGATTTTGACTATGCAGAAACTAATAGAAAGCAAATGAATTAAGTGGAAATAATTTAGAAGCTAAAACTGAAATACATACACATATATAAACACAGATGGTTTCTAATAAAAATGCAATTGTAATTGATAATATTTTAGTTTTGCCCATTTACTAACACTCATTTCATTTTCTGTGTGTGTGTGTGTGTGTGTGTGTGTGTGTGTGTGTGATGTACTCTCCTTATGTTACCCAGGCTGACCTTGAACTTCTAGGCTTATGTGATTCTCCTGCCTCAGCCTCCCCTATAGCTGGACTAAGCATGCACTACCACACCTGGCTTCATCTCACTTTCTTTTTAATACCTTAAGAAAATATCTCTTTCTTGTTACAAATCAAGTTGTTTCTTTAATATTTGACCTATCTAATTTATTGCATACTTAAACTTTCTCAAGTTCAATGTATTATATTAACACATACATTATTTGTTTGATGATGTCTGTAAACAATATCAATAGCTGGAATGTAAAACCAAGGAACATAAGTAAACAACCCAGTAGCTTTTTATATAAATTTTTTACAAAAGACTAGCAATTTAATCCTGAAAGATAATGAATTCAGGAGTCTTGAAATCCCATAATTTTATAGGTTGATGTAGACATCTCATTAAATGAAAAATGTTGCCCTTTACCTAAAGTCCTTCCACTTATACCTCAGACTAGATTAAATTCCCCCCCTAGAATCCTAATGAGGTTAATGTATCTCTTTGCTTTCTTGATTTCTTCCTAACAAAACTTGTTTGAGTAAGAATAAAATGGAGAGATCATCTTTTCACAATACACGAAAATGAAAGTATTACAGGATGGGCAGTAAACTTTAATAAATTTACAATATTAGTTTAAAAAAGTCTTCAGTTTCTCTCACCTGGCAGAACCTAAATTAATTATTGAAAGAAAATGGTTGGTTCTATTTTCTAAATAAGGTTTTCTAAAAGACATCGTGGAGTATTAATAAATGTACCAAACATTCTACCTTATGTTATTTTTTGCTAATTTACACAAAACTCAATGATTTTGACTCTTTGTTGTTTTTCATAAATATTTATGTATAATATCATTTCCCTTGTAAACAGGATTTTTCCTGCCCAAAGGGAGGAAAAACAATTTGTGTGTTAATTTTATCTCACTGGTTTTGTTCAGCTTCAGTAGTTGTGTATATAAAAGAAGAGATTAGATAAAAGGGAATACAAGCAACCCCTGTTGCTAACGTAAAGAATTTTAATTAGCCATGATGATAATATTGCAGCGATTCAGGTAAATTCCACCCACTTGCTCATAGTACAAACCAGCTGCTAAATGGTTCCTGTCAGTAGCCCTCCAATATTTATTTTGTTTAGATTTTGCTGCCCCCTACAGAATAACCAAAAACATTCTTGAGTTTGTAGTTTACTTTCAACTTCAGAATGTAAGCACTTCATTTTGTCTTGAGTTTCTGGTATAAATAAACTTCACTGGTAGTTATGACGATTACCTTTTGGCATATTTTGTATTACTTGTAACGTTTAAGCTGAACCTTCCTCTTAAAATTAAATTTATTTTAAAGAAAGCATTCCTTCCAAAAATCCCTCCTGCTACCCTATACAAAAATAGTAAAACCTTAAAAGGAAAAATGAATAATGTTCGAAATTTTCAGAGAATATAACTTCAATGTGCAATTTTACAGTATCATGACTTCTGTTTTGTTCTATTCGATAAGAGAAATTACATTGTCCTGCGTGTTGAACAGGTACAAATAGACCATGACCATGGGGATGGGAGAGAAAAGAAATTCCTCAATAAGAAAGGTAGATATTAAATATCCCCTCAAAAGGTTCCAATCTATATCAAGAAAAATTAAAGATTTAGTACTAATCAATGCAAGATGGTTCTTTCTTTGAAAATCAATTACTGATTTATCCATCATTTCTTTTTTCTGGGACAAGTAAAGAAATAAAAAAATGTTGATTTTTTTTTAACAAATTAACTGTTTGCTCAAAGTGGAAAACTCTAGGTTACGTATACTTAATTAGGGTAACTACAAGGTGATAAGTCAGTGTGTTTTATTTCACAGATTGTTTCTTTAAAATGTGCAGCATGCATAGTAATGATATTCATTTATTTTACACAATTTCTTGAGCCAATTCTCCTTGCTAGGATAATACTCATGAAATATGAAATATATATCAATTGTAAGAGGTAGGATTAACTATTTGCAAATGAGTTATCATCTCCCCCAGATAGTGACTGTTATTGGTGAGGCACTAACCCTCAAACCTTCCTCAGAGTAAGCAAATTCTCAGCAGCCACCTTACGTACATAGTGAACCTTCACTTAAACAATTCCATCAGGTACCACAGAGAAAAGCTTTGGTACATTATATGGGAAACAAATGGGACATTTTATTAAGAATAAACATTTACTTGTTTTATTTTTTTATAGAGTCAAGATTTTGGAGCAAAAGTATCGTTTTGTGAAAAATATTTGAAATAACATTTTTCTTAATTATAAAAGGCAGCATGTATGCTTATATGCAAAACCAGAGTCAGATATGTGAAAGTATTTTTTTTTCTTAAGTATACATACAAAAAGTATCTGCAGCATAACATGAGAAATTTCACTCTATATGTTTTTAATCTTCCATCTAGGAAATAGATTTGTTTATTTAAGAACAAACACATCCAATGTTCACCTAAATGGCAACTTTATCTCCAATGTACATTAAGACTTCGTGTGTTTATAGCCTAACAAAGCATCCTTTTAGCTCCTAATATAGGGTTATCACTACTAAAAGCCTGTGAAGCAAATGACTACTCATAATCTTAATTTTAAGTGACATTTCTTTCAAAAAAATAGAATGGGGAAGAGCATAGGAAATAAGAATATATAATCCATACTAAAGAGAAGTTCATGATTTTTAAACTGAAATATTTTTGCTCTAAGTCCTTTACATTTCCAAATATATTTTATGATGAGCTTATCAATTTCTACAAGAAAAACAGAAAAATGTATGTTGCTAAAATTTTACATGATTATCATCAAATATCTTTATACTCACTAAAGGCTTGGCCTATAATTCCTTAATAAACATAACTATTTTACTTGGAAAATATTACATAACCAGATTTTAGAAAAATATTATCTAATAAAATATAGTTTTAATTATAATCTCAAGATTGAATATTAATTGAATTAATTATACTTTTTATAAATCAAATAAAAATCCCATATACATCAGACAACAGGCATTTTCTTTATATGTTTAAAATTATTTCAAAGCATAATTTCTTCCAGAAACAATGAAATAAAACTGCAGCACTGAAAACTGTTTATTAACCAACTAGCTGGCCTTGGGCATCCTGTAATACATAAAATGCTGGCATCAAGGGAAATATTTTCCTTAAGGTCTGATTCTACCCATATTCTCTATCACTTCTCTGCATTCCATCTTTTTAACAAGCATTATGAAAGTGATTATTTCACATATGTACCACTAGAAAATAATTAACAATTAATAAATAAATCCAAACATAAGTTTTTTATCTTGATTGACTTTTTTGGGCTTGTTTTAAAATATAGCAAAGAAGTGGTTTTCTAATGACTTAAAAATAATCTTTCTTTTTAAACTGAAGTATAGCGCACATATACTGAAATGTATACATTGTGGATACGCAGCTCAAGGAGTTTTTACAAATGTTTTCAGACATTTAATTAATCCTCTTAACAAGTATGGTGGGCTGGGGTTGTGGCTCAGTGGTAGAGCGCTTGCCTTGCATGGGTGAAGCCCTGAGTTCGACTCTCAGCACCACATAAATAAATAAAGGCATTGAGTCCATCTGCGACTAAGAATATATTAAAAAAATAATAAATAAATAAATAAATAAATAAAATAAAAGTATAGTATGCTTCTATTAGGCTGAAAATTTTGCTTATCCCCTCTGACAACCACACTAACCTTCCATATGTGACAATTGTCCTTATGTTTACCCATATGGATTAATTTTGATTGTTTCTGAATAATATATAAATGTTGTTACATGTTACACATCTCTTTAGACTTAGTTTCTTTTCTTCAACATAGTGTTTTGACATTTAAACATGTTATATCTATGTGTAGTCTATTTTTAATTTTTCATAGCTAAGCAACTTTCCATTGTTTGAATATAATATAATGGGCTTATCTATTCTTCTTTTGGTGTACTCTGAAAGTGTTTTCAGGCATTGCTGTCATAAATAATGCTATTACAACATGCTAGTATACATTTGTTAATAGGATGCATATTTTCATTTTTCTTTTTGGTACTTAAATTGTATCATTAGTTATGTTCATTCTCAAATCTATAAAATAATTTTAAGCAGTTTCCCAAGAATGTAGTACAATGGTATATGGTTTCCAGTGATGCATGGGAATTTCAGTTGTTCTGCCTGCTAATGAAAATTAATCTCTTTGCCTAATGCAGGTGTCTAAAGTAGCATATTTGCATTTCCCTTATGTTATCGTTCCAATATGAGGTGTGCCCCAAAAGCTCATGTGTTAATGCAGAAATACTCAGAGGTGAAATAATTGGATTATGAAAGCTGAAACATAATCATTCCATCCTAATTTGTAAGGATTTTTCCTGAGGGGTAACTAAGACAGTGGGGCTGGAGGTGGGTCTTTGGGAATTGTATCCTGTTCTCTTGGTTTCTCTCTTGTTTCCTAGCCACCACCAACAAGCTGGTGGACTACCTTCCACCATGCCCTTTGGTCGTGATATTCTGCATCACCTAGTGCCTAAAGCAATGGAATCAGCTAAATAAGGACTGAACCTTTGAAACTATGAGCTGAAAATAAACTTTTCCTCCTCTAAGTTATACTCATTGGGTATTTGGGTAACAGGGACAAAATCCTAACTAACCTATCTTATAATGCCCTTGTGCTTTTTACTAGTATTTCTCCATAAGCAAATTCATAAACTTACTCATATTTTGTATCTTTTCCTATTAATCATCTTTAAAAGTTTATTCATTTGAATGGATTTTTTCTCATTGATTTGTAGGAGTTCTTTATTCTTCTCATAGTTTCTTTATTAGATGCCTGTATGAAAATGTTCTTCCACTGTGAATGTGAATTTTCATTTTCCTGGTGTTGACTTTTGATTGACAAAATCTTTACCAGATGGTGGAAAATTCATAAACATGTCAAAACATACCTTTAAATAAAAACATTTTGAAATTTTTAATTGTATTTATTGTTTGAACTTTCACTATATTCCTATGATATATATATGCACAATGTATCATACAATGTAATTGCAAATTAATGTCAAAGAGAGATGTGAGTTGAAACAGATGCTGCTTTTTTCTCACTTTTTTTTTTTAATTGTTTTAGGACCATTTGTGAAAAAGGCCATTTCTTTTTCCCTTTTGAGTTGTCTTTGTGTTCTTTGTTAAAAATCAATTGCTCATATATGCAGGGGTCTATACCTTGAAACTAGCTTGTTCTATTGAAACTATGTCAATAGTTATGCCAATGCCACTCTATCTTAATTATTGATTAATTCTTCAAATCAAATAGTGAGTTCTCCTATATTTTTCTTTTTCAAAATTATCTTGACAGCCTAGAGCTTTTACGTTTTCAAATTAACTTTACAATCAGCTTATCAATTTATAAGAAAGTCTATCCAGATTAAAAATCAGTTGTTAAAATAATTAATGTACACAGAATTAATTTATAGCAATTAACAATTATTGAATAATTAAATATTCTTTAAAAATACTTTGAAGTTTTATTATTCAGTGGTCTTGATGCCTGTTAGTATATTTGTTATTGGTATTTTAAAATTTCATTTTAAAATGAATTTCCTATTGTTTTCTATTAATGTATGGAAACAGTGATTTTTAAAAATTGATCTTGTGGCCTACAACCTTCCTATAGGCCCATTTTAAAGTCACAATTTTCTCTTAAAGATTAAATTTTTCCATGTAAACAACATATTTAGTTGACAAAAATATGTTTTGTTTAAAATTATATGCTTTTATTTCTTTTTCTTGCTTTATTACACTTACATTCAATACAAGGTTTAATAGCAGTGGTAGTTTTGTCTGATCATACAGTCAAGGCATGTGGTATTTTATCAATAGGTAGGTTTTCATAGAGCAGTTAAAGAAATAATGTTTTCCTAATTTATTGAGAGTTTCATCATAATATGTGATGAAATATGTATCTAGAAATTTTTGTCCTGCTGTAAAGATTGTCACATGCTCTTTTTTCCTCCTTTATTCTGTTAACATGGTAATTGGAAACTTTTTGATTTTTAAACATTAAAAAAATTGTCCCCCAGTAATAAAATTTGTTTGGTCATCAAAAAATATTTCACACATTGCAGAATGTGGTTGAACACCGTTGGATTAGATTTTTTTGTATCTATATATATACATATATATATGAAAATTATGAGTCTAAATTTCTTACACATAATTTTTTCAAATCACATTTTGTTAAACTCATAAAACAGTGATAGTTCTCTCCATCTCTTTTCCAAAAAATGACATTTTATTAGTATCATTTCTTTAATTTTTGATACAGTTTGAACCATAATTGATCTGAGGGCTAAGGTATATATTGAGTATGATTATTTATTATTAATTCAATTTTAGTGGATCTTAAAATGTCACAAAACACCTGTTCACATTATTTCTTCTTTATACAATTTATTATACTGTGTTTTTCAAAGACCTTTTGAATATCAACTTTAATGTACTGGAATAAAAGTTTTAATAATATATCTTTATTAATCTTGTAATATCTCTAGTACCTGTACTGATTTTGCTTTTTTTTTTTTTACTTTTTACAGTGATTATTTGGCTTTTATTGTGTATCTGTTTTTGTAATTGCACTTATTTAAAGTTTTTCTATTACTATTATCATCAGCTTTTTGAGGTGTTAATTTGTTCTTTTGTCTATACTCTTAAGCTTTTGACTTATTGACTTTTAAATTATCTCCTTCTAATATACACATTTAATACTATAAATCATCCTCTCAGAGTCTCATCTATTGCATACCACAAAATTTTTTATGCTAAAATTTATATTTGATTTAAAAATTTTCTTTCCCTCTCTGGAGATTTCTTAGTATAGGCTCAAAACTTAGTAGCACATTTTGCTGTCTTCATACTTAATTTTATTTTTTGATAAGGCAGAACCTTTTTGGTTTCAAACTTCATCCTGTGATGTTAACCCTTAGTCTAGCAAGAAATGGCCTTTCTTGGTTATGGATTGAATATTCAATATGATCAGGGAGATTTTGCCATATGTTTGGTTTAGAACTCCGACTTAAAGCTTAGCACAACCTCTGAGAACTCTGTGAAGTTCTCATATTTGCACCAGAACACTGCTGTTAAGCCTCATCATTATGCACCTCTGTGACCCAGTCTCCACCAAGGAGGACTCTCAGTAACGTTCTATGCAGATATATGGTATATACCCTATACAGAGTTCCTTCCTCCAGTATCCTGCTCTGAAACTTCCCATGCTTCAACCACTTGGAGCTCCAATCTCTTTCTCTTTTTTTTTCCAGAGTTTGCTGATCTTCCTAGGCAAGTTTGTCCCTGGGCAGTAACCTGAGGACATGCAAGGCACACTTGTATCTTTCCCTTCTTTCAATATTGCAGTAGCAACTGGTCTGTTACTCAATGCATGATATATGTGTTTGTTCAATCTGTACTTTTGTTTATGAAATACTTCCAAGTAGAGCACAAGTTTCACTGTGATAATAACCTAAGGAGGAAGTCATCTCTTTGTATTACAAGCTGCAAAATTATAGTATATGACACTTATTACTACATCAAATAAAAGATATGTGGTAAAGACACATTAGTAATTTTTACATACAACCTAAGAAGCCATGAAGAATTCTCTTGAAGAATCTTTCCTGAACTCTACTGGCACTGACTTTGAATTCTACCTTTGTTTCTAATTAACTGGGTGATCTCAGTAATGTTATTCAAACTCAAGTCAAATAATAAATACAAATAAACCTTTCAAAATAGGAATCTAAAATGTAAATTATCCACAAAATTTATTCATTATTATCACATAAACTTGCAATGACTTTTTTCATTTTGAGCCTGTAGTTTTCACATCTGTGGTAGAAATGGAGTGAATAAAATTGTACCCATGTTTTCTTCCTTTTCTGAAATGATTCTGTGATGTGAGACATGCGAAACTCTGAGTCACCAAATTGAGAACTTCCATTATTTTGAACTTGAAAATTGGAAAATGCTCCCTTGAACACTTTTAGTATTGTAAAAGACTATTACTGCTAATAATTTTTTCCAAAGAGAGAATGATTTTAGTACCGAAAAACATGAAAAAGTAGTAAAAGCTTGAGCTACAGTGATAACCAGAATGCATGTGGAACTAGTTCAACCCTAAATAGTGATGCAGGTTAGCCCTGAATAGTGATGCTGAAAATATTTGGACAGACACAAAATGACTGTATCATAAAGAAGATAAGAAACAAACCCTGTTAGATAAGGTTATAGACTGACCAATAAAATTATATTAGATTCAACATATATCTTCTAATATCTATTTTGGATTGTCATGGGCAGTTTATTATATCAAGGGCAGCACAGAAAAAAATGGGCCTGATAGAAATAATCATTGAGTTACTAATTTTATTCACATATTTATTTATTTATTTATTTGGTACTGGGGATTGAACCCAGAGGCACTCCACCACTAAGCAACATTCCCAGCCCTATTTTGTATTTATTTAGAGACAGGGTCTCACTGAGTTGTTTAGGGCCTCACTAAGTTGCTGAGGCTGGCTTTGAACTCGTGATCTTCCTGTCTCAGCCTCCCAAGTGCTGGAATTACAGGCATGTGCCACCACGCCCAGCTTACATAGTGATTATTTATTAACTATTATGTGTATGTATAGTTCAGGGATATAGTAGTGAAAAAAAAAACAGAAGAGGATTTAGTTTCATGGTAGCTACATATTTGGGGAAGATAGACAACAAATAGATAATATATAACACAGTGCCAGATAATGATAATTACTGTGAAGTATCATAAGGGAAAATTAGGCATCAAATGTTTTCTGTGTTGATAATTCCCCAAATAAATTATATTATCTATCTGACACTTTATTTGGTGGTCTAAGAAATAGAGCAAACTTTGCATTTTCAAAACAGAACGTTTGACTCTCTCTCTCCTCAAAATTAATTGCAACCCAGCCATCCCCACTGCTGTACATCACTCTACCACCCATCCAATTGGGTGGAAACAATATACTTCAGAGTCATCCTTGATTTTTTCTTTTCTTCCTTATCTATTATATATAAACCATCAGCAGTCTGTCAGATCTAACTGCAAAATATATTCCAAATTTGCTTACTTTGCTCTATTCCTTCAGAAGCACCCTAGTCCAAGCAGTCAGCATTTCTAATCTAAGCTGTTTCAGTGGCCTCATTATTGCTCTCCTTGCCTCTATATGTACCTCTTCTATTTGTTCTACTCAGACCTGCCACAGTGATTTTCTTACAATTAAAGTCAGGTCACATCACTTCTCTACTTAAAACCCTCCAGTTCTAACTCAGTGCAGAAAGAATTAAAATTCCAATAGTAATTCTGGCCTATCTAGTCCTGTATGATGAGTTCAACATTTTGAATTCATCCTGCAATATGCCATTTCCAGGTCAGTAAGTACATTCTACACACTGGTGTCCATTCACAACCTCAGAAAAGGTGTTCATGTGCCTTGGTGTTTGCTGTTGCTATTCTCATCTCCTAAAACTCTTGTCCTAGTCTGTTGGATCACTTGACCTTTTCATTTAGCTCCAGTTAATCATAACCTCTTGGTCTTAAACATTTTAACCTAGACTTTTTCAAATTTACCTGTTCATTTTTTAGTGAAATTATTGTAATTTTTCCCTTTTTTTGTACCATACTCTATTGCTCACTAAAATGAAAATTTCTTGAAAAAGAACCCTGGTTGATCTCATTCTTTAATATTCTAGCACTAGTTTACTAATAGGTCATATATGCTAGCATGGACAGCATATATTTTTAACTGAGGACTTTTGTGATCCAGTGTGTTTTTAGGAAGACCAATATAGAAGAGCTAAGTATTCAATTGAGAGACTTAGAACAGCTTATAAGATTTCAATATTAGCAAATATTATAATGATTGTTTGAACTCTGGCAGTGGTAATGGGAATGGAGAGAAAATAACAGACATAAGAGAAGTTTCCTATAATAATAAGTCAAGAAAAGCACATAAGGAATTGTTAAGGTTTAGATATTAGGTGTCCCCCCAAAGGGATATTAGGTGTCATGGGTAAGACAATGCAATAATTTTCAGAGGTAAAATTAATCCACTGATATCACTGATATGGATTAATTATAGGCAGATATGTCATGACAGGAGGAGGTAGGTCACTGGGGGCATGCCTTTGGGGTTTATATTTTGTCCCTGGTAATAAGAGAACTCTCTCTCTCTCTTTCTCTCTCTCTCTCTCTCTCTCTCTCTCTCTCTCTCTCTCTCTCTCT
>JAJEJO010052810.1:5530-64931 GCA_020662805.1 Glaucomys volans | reverse complement strand
TCTCTCTCTCTCTCTCTCTCTCTCTCTCTCTCTCTCTCTCTCTCTCTCTCCCACACACACCTTAGTTGCCATGTCCTGAGTTGCTTTCTTCCACCAAGACCTTCTGCCATGATGTTCTACCTCCCAGTGGGACCAGAGCTGTAGAGTTGGCATACCATAGGCTGAACCTCAGAAACTAATGAGACAAAATAAACTTTTCCTCCTTTCTGTTGTTCATGTCAGGTCTTTTGCTCACAAGGATTAAAACAGAACAAAACAACAACAAACCCTGACTAAAATAGAGATATATCTTAATATGCTATAGAGACAGAACCACAAGGACAAAATGATTATGTAACAAGTCTCAGCTGCCTAATTTCTTTTCCTAAAAAACTTCCACAATCACTTTATTGAAAATAGGTACTAATGTACAAATTGATGAAAATGTTGGTATTGCCTGTAAGTAAAAGAAGAGGAAATACGACATAAATTATTAGATTCCTCAGGCACACAATCCATGTTACCTGTTGGACATCTTTATTTGAGAAGCTATATCAAAAATTCAGTTTAATCAGATTGCAAAGTATGCAAGTGGAACGGGTTGTGGAATTCACTTCCTATGTTAATATTTGTGAGTTCTCTGGTTCAGGTCTTTTCTGTCAGATCCTGCCACGGTGACTTTGCAACTCTTATGAGATATTCTTGTTAACAGCTTTTAGTAACACTTTCCACTTCAAGCTGCTGAGGAGATTGGGAGGTTGGCAGAGCAACTGTGAGTTTTATCTGTGTCAGGGGTACTATCTATAAAGGCAGAAGTGAAACATGCTAGCAGAGCAATAGACAGCCCATCGTGGGGCTTCTGTAGTAATAAGGCAGGTGAGAAATGATGAGAGCTAGAACTAAAAAGAAGAGGAAAGGTATGAGAAATATAACTGGAGCAGAAGAGTCTAAACTGGGAGCAGATTTTATTAGAGAGAGCAGGCATATATAAAAGGAACATGTCTATATTATAAACACAAACTCACACAAAATGGAAAATAGATAAACATCAAAAGACACATGCTTATCCCATCCTATAACACACCCAGACCAAATAACTCCTTATCTAATAAAAATCTCATGAAGAAAGTATACTACAAGGAAAACAAAACTGAAGAATAACATATCCATATACATTCAGTCATCCCTGGCAGCAATAGTGCCAACCCCAATATACAAAAGCACTCAGACAAATGCATTTGTGAGAATATTGCATCTCTCATTCATACAAGAATCACAAAGGAGACTCCCTACAAGTGCAAGAATATAATTGAAAATACTGGACCTCATCTTTTCATAAAAGAACAATATCAGCATTAAAATTAATCTCCCTTCCAGGTATTTTTGAGAAAAACCTCACAACAGAAAATGATGCAAAACTTTGAGGTATAATATCCTCATTTCTTCCTACATCCTTCCCCCATTTTAGATCCTAACCACTGCTCATTTTCTTAAAATATTCCTTAATAAAAATCATTACAATTGTTATTTTTGCAATTTTAAAAAGTAATAACATTTAAAATGGAAGAGAAAAAGAAATAATCAGCAGAAAGTGAAACTGTAGAGGTAAGTAAAATAGAATAGATAGGAACAATTAATTTGTGTACACCAAATGCTAAATAAATAATAAATAGTAATATATAAATAAAGTTACTTTGTGTCACAAGATTGAGTAGGATGTGAATGAGAAACAATTGAGTAGCTCAGTAACTTAAAAAGTCGATGAGCAATGAAATGGGACTAATAAATGAGATCTTTTAACTGGAATTTTAAAAAAGACTATTAGAAAAGTATGAACTTAAAGTGATTTTTATTATTTTGAGTACTTAGTTTGGTTCTCTACAATATATTTTTAATTTTAGTGTTTATATTAACCTTTAAAAATATATTATGCTTTTAAAAGATTCAATGAACTGTCCTGCAGAACAGCCTGAATTTGTCCATTTGTGCCATAGTTCAATGCCATTTCAAATCACTTTTGATTAAGAACTTGAAATGACTGATGAAGATTCAACTCTAAAAATGAGCTGTATGTTGATAAAGCAAGTAGTTTCAGACATTGCTAGCAAATCTCTGTAAAAGAATCAAAAAATGGTCTCAAGAAATTTTGCTTTAAAGAACATGGGGAGGTAAAATCTTCATATTAAAAAAATGAACTCAAAATAGCGCCAGATCTAGGGGTTACAGATATACAGAAGGTAAACAACACATTACTCTCCACCTACTTTGTTAATGGCATAAAGAATCTACTTTTTACCTCTGCAGCTAAAAATTTAACTTTTATATACTCAGTGTATGTTGTGTCTCAACCTTTATTTATTCATATAATAATTTATGAGCCAAAGTTCTTAATTTCATTCTCATTTTATAACTGAAGCAACAGATGTTGGGGAACTCACAGGCTGTTTTAGAATTACATAGGAAATTAAGGGTGAATCCTGAGATATATTGAAAACTATGCATCTGATATTCATGGCTTACCTCTGTGGAAAAAAAATTAAATATAGGACTTTCTGAAGACTTTATAGCTTAGAATTAACTGAAAATTGCACTGCATTTGGAAAGCAATTTCTTGACATCTTTATAGAAGCTTCCATTATTTTTCTCCTTCCACGGCCTCCCTATATTCAAATTCTTTTGCACCTTCACCCCTGTTAGAAATTCATTGATTGGATCTTTTCTACTATTCTTTGCCTCAGAAAAGCCATGACAACTGCAGCAAAAGGAAGAGAAAGAGAATGTAAAATAGATATATGCAGGGCATTACCAAAAACATCACACTAAGTGTGGGTGTACATTACTTAACATAATTAGACAAAAATGAATTATTTGGGCAATTTGATTTGCTGTGACTCACAAAGATAGCTTTGCAGAGATGGATATCTCTGCGTGTCATGTCACTCCTCGAAGCAGAGCATGCTTTCGGGCTGGCAAAATCCTTCTGAAAATTAGCTTAGAATTTATTGCAGACATGCAACTTATTTTTAACTTATTTTACCTATTAACGAGGCAAGTGATGAATACTTAATGAAAAATAAATGTAAAAATCAACAATAAGTAGTACATTTATGATCTGTCATACTAGAAAACAATTTTTCCCATTTTTATTGATACTTTATAGTTATACATATAGTGGGACTTGCTATTATGTATTCATGCATGCACACAACATAATGATATAATTTGGGCAATATCATTCCCCAGTGTTTTCTCTTTTCCTTTCCTCCTCTATCCTCCTAGTCCCTTTCCTCAATTCTACTAATCTCCCTTCCATTTTCATAAGATTCACTCCCACCTACCTTTCCCTTTTTCCTCTCTAGATTTCACCTATAAGTGAAAACACATGATCCTTGACCTTCTGAGTTTGGCTTATTTAACTTAACATAATATAATAACAATATTCTCAAGTTCCATCCATTTTCCTGCTAATGACATAACTTCATTTTTCTTTATGGTTGAATAAAACTCCATTTGTATACATGCCCCATTTTCTTAATTTGTTCATCTGTTGATGGACACATAGCCTGGTTCCATATTTTAGCTATTGTGAATTGTGCTGCTATAAACATGAGTATGCATGTATCACTGTAGCATGATGATTTTAATTTTTAGCATTAATACTGAGGGTAATAAAGTTAGTAGAGTCATAGAGTGGTTACCTTCCTATTCTTCTGAGGTATCTCTATACTGATCTCCATAGTATTTGTAGCATAAAGGCATCCCGTTTTCTCCACATTCTCTCCAGTATTTATTATTGTTTGTATTCTGGAGGACTACCATTCTAACTGGTATGAAATGAAATCTCAGTGTAGTTTTGATTTGCATTTCCCTAATTGCTAATGATACTGAACATTTTTCATACATTTGCTGGCCATTTGCATTTCTTCTTATGAGAAGTGTCTGCTTAATTCATTTGTGTATTTATTAATTGGGTCATCTGGTTTTTGGCATTTTTAAAAAAGTTCTTTATATATTCTAGAAATTAATCCTTTGTCAGAAAAATAGTTAAGACTTCATCCACTTCTGTTGGGTTTCTTTTCACATTCTTGTTTCCTTTGTTGTGCAGAACTTTTTGAATTTGATGCCATTCCATTTATTAAATCTTTACATTATTTGCTGTGGTTTGGGGGTTCTATTGTGAAAGGTGTTGCCTGAGACTGTCATAGAGTTTTGTTGCCACATTTTCTTCTAGAAGTTACATAGTTTATGGTCTAATTCCTAGGTCTGATTCATTTGGAGTTGATTTTTGTGCAGGGTCAGAGTCTACATATGGAGAACCAGTTTTTCTAGTACCTTTGTTAAAAAAGACTGTGTTTTTGCCAATGTGTTTCTGGCACCTTTGTCAAGGATCAGATAACTGTATCTCTGTGGGTTTGTCTCTGTGTCTTCTATTCTACCTTTGATCTGTGTCTGTTTCTATGTCAGTACTACGCAGTTTTTGTTGCTATGGCTATGTAGTATAATTTGAAGGTAGGTATTGTGATGCCTCTAGCATTGCTCTTTTGGTTTAAAAGTACTTTAGGTTTTGTGTGTCTTTTATTCTTCCAAATGAATTCTAGCACTGTTTTTTCCAAGTTCTGTGAATGAATATCATTGCTATTTTGATGGGGATTGCATTGAATCTGTATACTGCTTTTTGTGGTATGGTCATTTTAACTATATTAATTCTGCCTATCCATGAACATATGAGTCTTTCCATGCCTTGTGTCTTCTTCAGTTTCTCTCTACAGTGTTCCATAGTTTTCACTGTAGAGGTCTTTCACCTCCCTAGTTAGATTTATCTTCGGTTTATATATTTATTTTTCGAGGCAATTGTGAAAGGATTGTTTTCCTAATTTCTTTCTAAGCACATTCATTGTTGGTACATGGTAAAGCTATTGATTTTTGTATGTTGATTTTGTAATCTACTACTCTCTTGGATTAGTTTATTAGCTCCAGTAGTCTTTTGGTGGAATTTTTTGTATCTTATAAATATAGGATCATTTCATCTGCAAACAGTACTAATTTGACTTCTTTCATTCCTATTTTTACTCTTATTTTTTCCTTCTCTTGCCTATCTCTTCTGACTAGAATGTCTGGTACTGTATTGAATACAGTAGTGGATGTATTAAATACATCTAGACAGAGTGGACATCTTTTTCCTTTTCAAGATTTTAAAGAAAATGCTTGAAAAGGACATTCTTTTCTTTTTCAAGATTTTAAGGGAAATGCTTTCATTGTTTTCCCCATTTACCATGAGTTTGAGATTATGTTTTTGGTACCAATTCTTGACACTAAATTGAACCCAGGGGTACTTAAACACTGAGCCACATTCCTAGCCTCTTTTTATATTTTATTTAGAGAGAGGGTCTCTCTTAGTTGCTTAGGGCCTAGCTAAATTGCTGAGGTTAGCTTTGAACTCACAATCCTCCTGCCTCAGCCTCCTGAGCCATTGGGATTATAGGTATGCATCACCGCATCCAGCTTTACTAAGGATTTTTGCAACTAAGCTCATCAGAAATATTGGTGTATTCTTTCAAGATATGCTCTTATCTGATTTTGGTATGCATGTGACCCTGGATTCATAGAATGAATTTGGAAGTGTTCTATTGCTTTCTATTTCATGGAATGATTTGAATATCACTGGGAACAGTTCTTTATAAATTTGGTAGAATCCAGGTGAGAATCCATTTCGTTCAGAGCTTTTATTTGTTGGAAAACTTTTTATTACTTCTTCTATATCATTTCTAGTTATTAGTCTGTTTAGATTTTGTGCATCCTCTTGATTCAATATCAGCAGATCATATGTGTCTAGAAATGTATCAGTTTCTTCTAGATTTTCCAAATTATTGGAGTACACATTTTCATAATAGTCCCTAATGATCCTTTGACTTTCTGTGATGTCTGTGGAGATTTCTCCTTTTTCATCTCTAATTTGGGATTTCTTGCTTTTCTTTTGATTGTTGTGGCCAACAACTTATCTTTCTTGTTTTTCTTTTCAAAGAACTAACTCTTTGTTGCATTGATCCTTTGTACTTCTTTATTCCCAATTTATTGATTTCAGCTCTAATCTTAATTATTTCCTTAATTCTACCAGTTTTGGAATTGGTTTCCTCTTCTTTCTTTTTCAAGGGCTTTGGGATGAATAATTAAATTGTTTGAGATCTCTCTGATTTTCTTATGTAGGCACTCACTTTCCTCTTAGAACTGCCTTCATTGTTTTCCAGAGGTCTGGCATGTTTTATCACTATTCTTGTTTAAGACTAAGAATTCTAAAAGTTTCTCCCATTATTTCTTCTAAAACCCATTTATCATTCAAAAGTGTATTTTTTTCTATCTCCATGTGTTTATATAGTTTCCAAAGGATATCTTGGTGCTGACTTGTAATTTTGTTTGTTATGATTTGATAAGATGCAAGGAATTCTATCAATTTTTTATTTACTAGGAGTTGCTTTGTGGTTTAAAATATGGTCTACTTTGGAGGACATTCTATGAATCACTGAGACAAAAGTTCATTCAGCTGTTGTTAGATGAAACATTCTATAGATATCTGTTAAGTCTGTTTGATTTATAATATCTTTCAGATCCAAAGAGTCTTTACTGAGTTTATGTCTGAATGACTTATTTATTGGGAAAAGAGGTGTGTTAAAATCACCCAGTATTATTGCAGTAATTCTATCTGAGACACTAATTCAAGTAGTGTTTCTTTAATTTAATTATTTGCACACACATTTGGGGCATAAATGTTTACTCTCATTATATCCTCTTGTTGAAGTTTTGCCTTTACCAGTACAAAGTGACCTTCTTTGTCTCTTATGATAATTTTGGTTTGATGTCTGCTTTGTCAGATTCCAGAGTACTTATTCCTACTTGTTTTGGGGTTTCATTCACATTCTATATCAATTTCCACCCATTTGCTTTCAACCTGTGACTGATTTTGCCTATGAGGTCTCTTGCAAAAACATACAGTTGGTTCTTGTTTTTTAAATCCATCTGCCAGCCTATGTCTTTTAATTAGAGAATCAATACCATTTACATTCAGTGTTATTACAGAAAGATGTTTATGAATTTCTGCCCTTTTAATTTATTCCTAATGTTTAATTTGGTCCTGATTTTCACTTTCTTAGCTACTCTTCAAAGAAGATTTGTTCATCATGAACTGTGCAGTTTGTTTTTGATTTCTTCTGTGTGGGGTGTTTAAGTATATTCTGTAGTTCTAGCTAAGTAATGAGGAATTCTTTTAGTTTCTGCTTATTTTGGATTTTTTTAATATCCTTTTCAATTTTGAAAGATAGCTTTGCTTCATACAGCAAGGAATCTTGGTTAGCAACTATTTTCTCTGATGACTTAGAACACATCATTCCATGCCCTCATAGATTTTAGAGTTTGTGCTAGGAAATTGGAAGTAATTCTGATGGCCTTGCCTCTAAATGTGACCTGATGTTTTTCTTGAGGATTTTAAAATTCTATCCTTTTTCTATATATTGGGCACTTTAATCATATAATGTATCATGGAGAAGTTCTTTTTGATCTTGTGTATTTGGGATTCTGAATGTATCCTGCATCTGGATGTTTATATCATTCTTAAGGTTTTGGAAATTTTTTCTGCTATTATTTCCCTGAGGTGCTTATTCACTTCATTAACCTGCATCTCACAACTCTCCTCAATCCCAGTGATTCCTAAATTTAGTCTCTTAATATTGTCCCTGATCAGGTTACTTTCATCCTTTTCCTTAATACTGCCTGAGTGTTCAAGGCTGGCCACTTTGTTTTCTATCTCTGAGTTCTGCTCAAAATGGTTTACTCTATTGGAGAGACTTTCATATGAACAGTGTATTTGATTTATTTGTGTCTTTTGTTTCCAAGATTTCTGTTTGATTCTTTTTCAATGTCTCTATTTCCTTATTAACTTTGTGATCATATCATGAACTGACTGTCTTAATTCATTGAGTTGTTTTACTAGGAATATATCTATCATTTCATAATCATTCTTTTGAATTCTTATCTGATAGTTCATCCATTTGGATACCTTTGGGGTCAGCTGCTGGTGAATTATAAAATTCAGGAGGCAACATGTGACATTGTTTTTCATGTTTCTTGTATTGCTAAGTTGGGTTTTATGCATTGATTAGAATGTATTACCCTTCAATCATATGAGCGGGCCTTTTCAGGGCACAGCACTTTTTGTTAAAGTGTCCTAGATTAATCTAGATTGAGACCCTCTCATAGGTGTGGTATCCATAGCCTTTGTTTGAATTTGTCTGTCCTTGCATTAGACTTCATTTAATCCGTCTTCTTCTGTCTCTGGAAAAGAGTTTTTAAACATTTCAATTTTTCTGTGCAATGAAAGATGGACATCTCCTATTCTCCTAATGGGATATTAGTTGTTATAGGCTTTTTGGAAATAAACAAACTACATGAGAATGCCAATGCTACATGATAGCCTTTCTAGAAAACTACTCTAAGAAGTTATCAGAGCGGGCCATCCAGGGTGGCAGAGGACTTACAAAAGTCCACTCCTGCAGAAAAACAATAAAAATATTAGCAAAGCTTCCAGGACTTTGGAAATTAGTCAAAGCTTTGATCAGTCTGATGAGTGTTTACTCTAGACAATAGACTAGGGGCTGGTGTTGTGGATCAGTGGTAGAGTGCTTGCTAGCATGTATAAAGCACTGGGTTTGATTCTCAGAACCACATATAAATAAAAGAATAAAATAAATTCTATCACCATCTAAAAGTATTTTAAAAGTAGAAAAAAAGAAAATAGACCTAAAGGGTAGTAGAAGGATTTGGGGCACTTATACTTGGCCTATTCTCATCCCCTTCTCTATATCTCTGGGGTTGCTTTGATAACCAGCAGTCTTGCATACCTTGGAAGAAACAGACTGCTTTTGGAACTTTTCAAAGAATCCTACCTCAGATCACTATTACTGTACAGCCTGTCCATGTCCCTGTTATGTGGCTCTTTGTCCAATTACCAGGATGCCATTATTTTACTAAATAGCATCCAATTCCAAAGGAAAATCCCTATATCCAGGGTATTTGTCAAAAGTAATCAGTGGCAATAGTTTTTCATCACAACTGCCTAAGACTGTGATACTAGTTGGTTCGAACAAGATTCTGCACAAAAACATAAAAGAAAGATATGTAGAATGAGAAATGCAAAGGCAGCACTGAAAATCTTTACCACATTCCTGGGAATCTTGGATGGACACATGTTAACTTGTACATGTGCCCAGGAAAGATCTGAGGGGGCACCCAATTCTCACTGCTGACTTTAGATCTTGCACAAGCAGCAAGTGAAGACTGTGACATGCATGTGTCAACTGCATGAATGAAGAAGGTAGGCTATGATGCACACAGTGAGGACATGACACACAGTGAGGACATGACACACACAGTGAGGACATGGAAAAGGGCATTTAGAGACTATGACCCATCATCATTTGGTCAGTAAGTTAAATGAACAAACACTTGCATGGCTGCATATTTACAAAATACAGATCATCATATCAGTCCAGGAAAACCAGCAAACAAGTCTAACAGCAACAGCAGCAGCAGCAAACCCCAAGTGTCAGAAATCTAATCTCCAGAGCTGTGTAATAACTGATATTTTTTTCTTCATCACACCTTAACTTTTTCCTAAACTCTCCAGACCCTTGGGCACAACAAAATTTTATGACTCACATCTGAAGAAATAAAATAATGATACTGTACAAGAAAATGATCTCTAGGATGGTTGGATGTGCACTAGTGTAAGAACTGCAGTATTCTCCCATTTGATGGTCCTTAAACAAACACTACCTCCATAGATGCTGACAATAAAGTATGTGAGGCTTTATTCCTCTTACGAGTCCTTATTCTCTCATGAGTCTTTCTAAGATGGAATCAATCTCTCTCATACATATATACATGTCTGTTTATACATATGAAATAAAAAATTGATATCATTTCACATTCTAAGATAGGATTCAGGAATAAAAATAAACAGGCAAGCTTAGAAACCAACAGCCTGAAAAAATCAAGTGAAAATGGGAATTTTCATATAAACTATTGGTACTCAATGGTCCAAAAGGACACATGTACATGATTAAAATTTTGAGTAAATATTTAGTTGTTTTGCTAAGGACTTAGACATTTTCCCCCAGGTATTACACATGCTTATAGTGGTCATGATTAGTAAATGCTGATCACTTCTAGAGCAGAGGAAATACATGCACATTTACAAAGAACAGGCATGTTGAGTAACTGGCACAATAAAGAATACTCACACATACATACATCTAGGTACAAAGGTACAACCCATTGATTTTCAAAAAATGATATACACGTATACACAGATAATTACAATGCACTAGTTAAAATAATAATAATTGAAGTAAAATCTGTAGCATAAAGAAAATAGATCAGGAGAAGGAGGAAAGGAGGGAAAGAGAAAATACTAGGGTTGAAATTGAGAAAATTATGTTATGTGCATGTGCATAAGAAATTCCACTGTTAGGTATAATTATAATGCACCAATACAAATATTTTTAAAAAGAAAAAGTATGTGCACACCAATAAAGCCAAAGCTGTAGAATACATAGATGATTATACTTTTTTTAAAAATCAAAATATTGGGAAAACATTTAGAAAGTAGTTGATTCAACAAGCCCAGAAACCTCTCTAAGAAGAATGGAGAAGATTCCAGGTATTAGACAAAGGAATTAAGAAACTGAATTGCAGTAGCAAAATCTTCTCAATAATAGAATAAGAAAAAAACAAGAGGTAGAATTGGTTGTAGAGCTATTGTTATTTTATTTTTATTTTGGTGATGCTGGGATGGGTGTGGAAATCTTAAGTCAAAGAATCATATGGTTTTTGTTAATTGGGCATATAATTTGACTAAACATTTTAAATACAAACTTTAGGCAAATGACATTCAGCAGAATTTGTTTTGGCAAATAATGATTTGCAAATCAGACAGCACTGGGAACCCGAGGTTCAAGGAACTCTGCCTAACAGTTTGAGTAGTGAGTTTTAACTGAATGAATACAAAAGAAAAGTAGAGAATCCCACCAGATTGACTACAGCTAAGAGTCTACTTTATTTGGTCAGAGTGTGCTGAGTTGACTGCCTGTTGTCTGCTAACACCTGCTTACTTAGGACTCATTGAAGCTATGATGTCTCTTATACTCTTAAGTTACATTTATGTTACATTTCAGTTACATTTCAGTTCATTTATGTACTAAGTTATGCTGCAGTTTCTTATGTAGAAACTCAAGATGTACTGGTAAACTTAGTTCAAATTTAAGTTAATTTAACATGCATATGTGCAAAAATCAGCATAAATTTTAATAAGCAAAAATCTTTATATTAATAATTGAAATTACAATTACTATACACTAACCAAATAGTATATAGTATGTAGTGAAAATAGAAAGGGAGATGGAATGAAATAGAAAATCATCTCTGTGAAACAGCATCATATTATTTGTCCAAGTTGGAAATAAGACAGGTACAGATTGATATATGAAGAGACACAACTTGCTAAAATCAATATATAAAGTCAGAATTTCATATAAAAATATGTTTATTTTGCACTCCTTATGTATTATGGGTTAGAAATGCAGACTCTAATGAGATGTAATCTCTCTCTAGTAGAAGGAATGAATGCATACATCAGTATGCCTGACAGATGTAATAATTGGATTGTTCAGTGCCTACATGTGGCTAAGTACAGAAACAAAGGAAGGACGGCTCTTTGTCTTTATGGGATATGAAAAAAATTGTACAAACATGGGAGAATCAAGAAGTCACCAGTAATAATTTGTGTAGAGGAAATTTTTAGGCAGTGGAAATAACATGAAATAAGATACAGAGAAAAATCAGTTATGCTCAAGAAACTGAAAAAAAATCATTAATTTTGCTTTGAGTAAAGGAGGAGGCATGGGTGGGAACAAGAATGAATCCACAGAAATATATGGTTAGGGAGGTAGGCAGAGATCTCAGAAATTTCAAACTCCAAACCAAGAATTTTGGATATTAACTTCATTCCATATATCTAATTTAGTTTTTAAAACAGATCTATGAAGTATGTACATTAATATCACCATTTTACAGATAAGTTAAATTTTCAGAAGTAAATAATTTGTTCAATGACATAAAAGAAGGACTAGAGTTTTGAATTTTTGATTATTTAAATTTTTCATCTATGAAATTTTTGGTTATTGGCTACAGATGTATTAAATCTGGACAAAAAGGATTTCAAATTAACATACTGTAGTAATGCAGCCACATCAGTGTTTACAGCAGCTCAATTCTCAATAGCCAAGCTATGGAACCAACCTAAGTGCCCTTCAGCAGATGAATGGATAAAGAAAATGTGGTATATATACACACAATGGAATATTACTCAACCATAAAGAAGACAAAATTATGGCATTTACAGGTAAATGGATCGAACTGGAGAGTATCATGCTAAGTGAAACAAACCAGTTCCAAAAAACCAAAGGCTGAATGTTCTCTCTGGTATATGGATGCTAACCTACAACGAGGGAGGGTAGTGAGGAAGAAAAGAAGTTCATTGAATTAAACAAAGGAGAATGAAGGGAAGGGAGGTGGGATGGGAATAGGAAAGACAGTGGAATGAATTGGACGTAACTCTCCTATGCTCATATATGAATGCATGACCAGTATAGCTCCACTCTTCACAACCACAGGAATGGGATCAAAATTGTAGTGGTTTGCACCCCATGTATGTATAAAATGTCAAAATATATGCTACTGTCATGCATATCTAAAATCAACAAACAAGAAAACAAAGAAAGGAATGTATGCACACTATTCTAGTAAAGTATCGATCCTTCATGAATTGTAAATGAAGATTCACAAAACACCACCACTACCAGAAATTAGTAGGTCTTTGGCACAAAGATCAGAGATCCTTAAGTTTAGGATTATCAATGATTTCTTTGAATCAGTGTTATGAAATTTAGATCTTTGTGGTGCATGTAACAAAGAAAAGCAAAAAGTGGGATGTTTGCATCATGGTAAAATATATTACAATTTTGAGAAAACTAGGATATGTATCGTTGCTTGTCACTTGCCTGTAATTTTGCTGTGTGAAGGTGATACATTTTCCCAAGTTTTTGCAAGTGAAGAAGATCTTTCTCTATAACCATTTACATGTGAAGATATGCATAATGCATCTATTAAGTCATTCAGGAATACAAACCATTTAATGGATGTCCTGGCACAATTAAAATTCAGAAACACAATGATGTGGGCCTTTATGGGCATATGGGCAACATGAATGGAAATAAACTAATTTAATTGAGATAATCATAAAACTATAAAAATGACTAAAATTTCTTAAAAGGAATATCAAATGTAAAAGTTAATGAAAGCACTATAAAAATGGAAAGTTTATAAGAATTTATAAATATTTTAATTACTATTAAATATCATTTAAACATTGATATTTAATTTACTAAATATGAGAGTCCACTTCAATTCTAAAAAATAAACAAAAAGTCATTTGTAAAGAAAGAACAATAATCTGTGGACTACATTAGATATAAATATAGCAAAAAAATTATCTCCAATGATGATATATGGATCATCATTAAAAAATTTGGATTTTTTAACAGTATCAGTCAGAATACCAAGAAGCAGCAGAATTCAATTCCCAATACAAGAGCCTTAAAAAAGGGGGCTTCTCACATAGAGTGTGCAGATTAATAGAATTAATTAAGGATATTTTTTGAGGCACTTAAAATCTAAAAAATGTGGAAAACTAGTACCACCATAGGCCAAAGTAGGAGAACAGACAAACGTGTGTTTTCTTTTCTCATAGGTAAATTCATAAGAGTGGAATAGTCAGATTACATGGCCTGGGTGAAGTGCAGTGGTAACAGCACATGCTTGGCACAAGGTCCTGGAGTCAATCCCCAACACCAAAGAGAAAAGAAAAAAAAATGGGATCTATTTATTGATTGACAGTATACATCTATACTTTTGTGGATATATATCAACCACTCCATCAATTGATGAATCTACGTAGATTGATATATTTGACCATTAAAGATTGACACACTCTGTCAAACTGTACTATTTTGCATTTGCATTACTAGGATATGAGATTTTTATTTCTTTCTTTTCTCTCTTTTTGTTTATTTTAGTTATGATATTTTTATTTATTCTACAAATTTATCAAAACTTGATATGGCCCCTGGTCAGTATTTCTTATTTGAGAAATCCTAAGTACACAGTATTTACTGCTGCACATCCCTAGTGACAAAAAATGTTGAACATTTTTTTCTAGAGTTTTTCCCCATTCTTATGTCTTCTTTTGTGAAACATTGGTCAAATCATTTGTCCATTCTCCTATTTCTTTTTCTATCATTTTACTTTTAGATTTCTTTTTTAAATATATTGTATATATGCATTGCAAATATATTAGATCAGCCTTACCTTCACATTCTTATAAGACTGTCTTTAACAGTGAAGATATACATATATTTTTAAATTATAGACTTCTTTATGATTGTCAATAAAATTGACACCTCAGAGTGGTTGTATGAACCTCAGCCTACTGTTAACCTATTTTAAATATCTTTCATAGATGTACATGTACTAAAATTAATTACATTGATACGTTATTGTTAAAGTATATTCACCTTTCCTTAGAGTTTACCTATTTTTGTTTGTTTCTTTTTGCATTAACTTTGGCTTGCTGAGTTAGTGTTAGGTCTCTCTACCTGAAGTTACTCCTTCCCATTCCTTTCCACACTTAACACTTTGAGAGAAAGTCATTGTGCACAGCCACACTGAAGAATTGGGGATTTATTTAAATTACCCCTTTATTGAGGGTAGAGTATCTCCCTACATTATTTGTGTTCTTCTGAAAAGGAGATATATCCCTTTAGTTATTCATTCAAGAAATTGTCCATTTGCATATGGATATTCACTTTATGTCAAGCTATAATCCAATATCACTTAATTTTTTTGGTTTAAATTATTGCAGTTTTGATCATTAGGATCATTTTCACCTGGTTCCTGTATTCTTGACATATCTCACCAAAGTGTTTTTTTCTGCTTTGTTTCATGTTTATATTTTTCAGCACTTCCTTATTTCCTCACATTAAGGAGTTCCAGCACCACTTTTTTCATTTACTATTTCAGTATTATAATCATCCATTTCTCAAATAATCCCTGGTTCCATTCATTTGAAATGGTGTGAGAATCAAAGTCCTGTGGACTAGGTATGCTCGTTGGTTCTTTCTTAGATCTTTCACCTCTTTACCTTACCAATCTTTTCCTCATTTGTCCCTCTTTTAATTTTACAACCTTTAAATTCCCCATCTAACTCTAAAATATACGTCATATCTGAATCCAATTTGGACGGCTACTCTCTTCACACTGTGCTTTTCCTGGCCTTTCCCTATGCCTTTTAAATTTGATGAAACCCAACAGGGTATAGTGGATCATAGAATCTGAGGTAAACAGTCCTTTTCTTCAGGGTTTTAGGTCAATCAGTCTGACAGTCAGCAGTGGTTAGTGTTTTTTCTAACTGTAGATACCCGAGGCTTCAGTTTCCTCCAAATCCTTGTTTTGTTCATCTGTGTTGTCACTGGGTCTGTTTTGTAAATAGGGTCTGACTGTTTTGACTCTTTTGGCTACAATCCACTGTAATTAAATTGTTTCCTGTTGGTGCAAAGACAGAAACGAGGAAAGAGAAACATTAAACAGCTGTCTGATAAACTTTCAGTCCTTCGTGGGTCTACAACCTTTGGCTTTGATCCTCGCAGTAGTTGTTTTTGTTTTCCTAGGTAGTTTAATTGATTTATCCGAAGGTCACATAGTTATTAAATAGCACAGTTGAAATGTAAAGTCAAGTTCTTCTTTTTTAGAACTCTGGCTTAACTCTCTCTCATATACAGCTAAGCTCCTCCCTTAAGTTTATCACAAGAAATGTCTTTACTGTTCTCTTTTAAAGAAAATAAGTTTGTAATACACAAAAAATAAAATTCATAGCACAGATGTGAATCACATACACTCAACAAGCCGCACATAGTACTTTGTAACATTCTTTCAAGACAGTTAAACTAGATTATAGATGTAGGGAATGCTTGGCTGGTGGGTATGGAAGCAGCTCAATTGAGCTGGGAAGTTGTCTGAAACCTTAGATCAAATGTGATACAGTCACAATTGCATTTTGTTTTTCTCTACCTCCAAGTGGTTTTTAGGCATCCTTGGCTCAGTATGGCCTCTTCACCTGTTCTTTCCACTTGAAGCTCCAGCTAGATAATGAAGTTTTGACATTGAAAATCAAGGAAACCAGTTGGACTTCTCAGGGTTTAGGCCTGGTACTGACCTGGCATAAAATGCGCTGTATCCAGTTACTTTCACCTTCAACTTCAAGACAGTTAAGATAAATTATAGATGTATTTTTTTAAAAAATTACTGAATCATGTGGTCTCATCTGGTCTCCTTGTAGAGGAGATACTTTTCAGAATGTCCTTATTCCAACATTACAGATGTGAGTCCATGAGAAATGATATTTTAATCCCAGACAGGTTAAAAGCAGGTCATAAACTAATAGACACTAACATGGTTCTGTTGCCCTTCAGCTGCTGCTTTCTTGAAGTGGACTTCAATAACTCTTCTCCCTTTTTCATCAACAACTTGCATACTATTTAAAAGAAAAATATTGGACACTGAATATGTCTTAATTTTTTTTCCTGCTGTTTCCCTATGGCTGGGGAGCAGGAATAGAGGAAGTTGGAGCTAGATAAATGCCCTTCTGTCTACACAAGATAAGATTCTGATGGAGTATTTTTGACAGGAGATTAGTAGTTTATTTCTAAATGTTTCTTTTCCTCTCCCCACACCAAAAATACAAGGTCTAATTTTTCTGTTTTTCATATTGAGAAAATGGCAGGGTTTCTGGTGATAAAAGTCAAGAAATCTCCCCTGCCCACCACAAATACTGACACAGTTTCTCACTTTGAAGCTTGTCTACAATCATCCCTCAGCAAAATGTACAAATGTTCTTCCAGTGTTTCTGTCAGTTTTTGAGTCCAGTGGCTTCTATAGTTAAGTTGAACTTGATGGTTTGGGTTTGTATTTGCCATCTCTCCAGATTTCAGGATAATGTGTTGCCTTATAATCTCCCTTCCCAGAAGGCCCAGGGAGAGCTGTGTTGGTTTGTTGTTCTGCTTGTGAGCATGGGAGTGATGACTCCTAAGGTCTTTCCCTGTTGGAACTTAAACCAGTAGTTGAGAGGAAGGCAATTTAATTCTGATGAACTGCAACTCATCATGTTTTGTTTTTTTTTATAATGCACCTACTGTTATTTCTAATATCTCTTTGCTAAAACCAAAGTCACAAAGATATTCCTTTTTCCACTATCATCTTTATAATTTTATATTTGCCATTTAAGTCTGTTCCTTTCAGATCTAGTGCTGTCTAAATTTGCTAAGTCTCCTTTGGTGTTGAATACAAAGATTGTGAGTGTTACTTTCACTGCATTGTATTTGTTAAAGTAAGTTGCACAAGCCAAATCCAGAGTGAAGGTTTTAGTTTTCATAAAGGCTTGAATGTAGGACATACGGTTCATTGGGGCACACTAATATGACAGCCAACCAGAGTCTCTCCTCTTGTCCTGAATGATTTATATCCTTCCAAAATAAAAATATATATGTCCATCCTCCAAGCTGCTCAAAAGTTTGATTCCTTGATTTATGGTCTCACACTGGAACTTGAGATGCAGTACATCACCATCTAAGTCAATTCCAGGAGTGGAAAAGGTTCCTCAAGTATAGCTTTTCTTAATCTGAAGAATTTTTGGAAAATAAAAAAGGCAATTTGTATTCAATATAGCCAATATACAAGGATGAGAAAAGGATAAGTTAAGTGCAAAAGATATTGCCATAAGAAAAATAACCTAAAATAGACATATTATAGGCAAACTCCTAGATCTTTAGTGTCCGGCCAGCCCTGGGTCCTTGATTAATACTCAATTATGCTCCTTGGGAGTGATTCACCATGTTTCTTTGCTATGTCCTCTGAATTCTGAGCTCTGAGTTCTTTTCTTTAAGTCTTTCTTCACTGTTATAAAAATTATTTTTCTTTGCAACTGAAAAGGTGTCTACAACTGTGTCCTGCCCATAGGAGATTTTAGTATAATAGCTTCATTTCATTTGAAAATGTGTGTGTCTTTTTTAGTCCGAAGGATACAATTACATTTAAAACTGTGGTGTCCCATGTATTTTATATAATGGACTCCATTAGGGGAGAAAGAAAACACAGACAGACCTCTGAAGGAGATGACTCTCTACTTCAATTGGTTGGGGGCATTTTGGGCCAATATTCACAGGGTTCTTAGAAACTCTATTACATTGTTCCTGATGTCTACAAAACATATTTTTAATATACTTTGAAAATACTTTATACCTCCTCATCTCATGGAGAAGATCTATAAGGCACCAATTCAACTTTCTCTTATGTCTTAACAAAAGATCTTGTATGACCTTGACAACAAGATCAATTTTAACTGGCAGTATTCTGAATGAATATTAAATATTTCTTCTCCACTATGAAAACACTTTCTTTAGTTCAGGTTTCTCCTCCCTTCACCTTCACAATCTTCCTGGAAATCAGATGAGCCAAGTCCACAAATTTTATTAAGTTCCCCATTGCTTCTGTTATTTCAGAGAATAATATCATTAATTTACATATTTCAGTATATGAATCAAATCTTTCCTTCATTCATTTATAGTAATTTCCTCTTTGCCTTTCTGGCCTCCACCCATAGTCTACTCTTAAACCTTTGCTAACTGCTGGATCTCAAAGTGAAGAACACATATATGGTGCAGCGGCATTCCATTTTTTAGTAGCAATTGCTAATTTGGTTAACTGCTCCTTTGAAACAAATTAAAATTTATTGCCTTAAGGAAATAATGATCTTATTTCTTGGGATCCTTTAGCCTATATTGGGCTCAATAGTGGATCTTTTGCATACCCGGCTGGTGGGTATGGAGGCAGCTCATTTGAGCTGGGAAGTTGTCTGAAACCTTAGATCAAATGTGATACAGTCACAATTGCATTTTGTTTTCTTCTACCTCCAAGTGGTTTTTAGGCATCCTTGGCTCAGTATGGCCTCTTCACCTGTTCTTTCCACTTGAAGCTCCAGCTGGATAATGAAGTTTTGACATTGAAAATCAAGGAAACCAGTTGGACTTCTCAGGGTTTAGGCCTGGTACTGACCTGGCATAAAATGCGCTGTATCCAGTTACTTTCACAGCAAAACTACTATTGGTTAATGCACAATAATGTTAGTGCATTTTTTGAGGCTGTATTGGCACAGTGCAAACGGTTGATTAGAATAAAGATGAACAAATTGAACTGCTATTTGGTAAGTAGAAATGAGACATTGACTGTACACATCAACAATGAAATAATCAAGTCATGCATTTGACCTCTAAAATGTCAGTTGAAACAAATGAAATAAAAACAAACTGTGAATACTATAAATAAACACATTCATGGCTTGCCTCAGACTCAACAGGAACATTACAGATGAATGGCAACACCTGATTATGCATTTTCTAAAACAGAAAACACCATCTCATGTCCTGTTGGATAGAACAGTGTATTACTCCAATTTTCACAAATATTTTTAAAGGAGTCATACTGTGTTTACAATGACTTCATAATTTTCCATCTTCATTGCATGCTGTGACTTAAATATAAGTGTGGGCTAATGGAAAAAAAGAAGAAAAAAATCTAATCATTTTATAACTAAAAAGCAGAAAAACGCAGAAATAAAATTCCACAATCTATTTCCAGTTATTCATTTTTATTTTACTTTTATGTCACAAAAGCTCTTTCTGAGTCTAAATGGATTTGAGGATGCCTTATTCAACCCTGTTTAAGACAATTATAATTCTCATATTTAGATAAATTAACTCCAAAATTCACAATGTTTTGAAAAAGTCATTTTAAGTAATATCTGTGATAGATGTTCTAAAATGCATTTTATTAATGACTATTATGCTAAGTAATTAATTAATATTAACTTTAATGTAATATGTACTTTTATCTGAAAATTAAGACCATATCACTTAATATTAAATTCTCAATATTTTGTGAGGGAATAAAAGAAGAAATTATACATTTATTTATTATTACAGAGAACATAAGATTTTGTAGTACATGTAATGCTTAGAAAGAATATTTCTAAGTACTGAAATGTATATACTTTTTGTGAAAAGAAAGAAAATTCTAATTGATCATTATATCGAATTGTTTCACAATGATTGCATTTAATGAGATATAATAACATCAAACTATAGAGAATATTAGGCCATAAAGAAAATAAAGCAATGATGGTTTAAAGAAATCCATTATTGATGACTTCTTGTCCAGATGCTTTATGTATTTCCTGAATAGTGATGTAAGTTTTAAGATTCCTACATAAAATAAGATCTACCATAGTTTATTCTCCACTTTTCTAAGTAGTGCTGAGAATGGAGACTATTAGTAGTAAATTTTAGTTCTGGACAAATGAATCTTCTCTGAAGTTGCTCTGGGAAATAAAGGTCCAAAATAAAAAGTGATGTAAATTAGCACATTTTGAGCAAACTCTGACCCCCAGATGTAATATATTAACCTGGGATAAGCTAAATTAGCCAGAGAGACAGTTTGTCTGTGAGAGTTAATGAGTGTTAGCCTAAACAATCATTCTTTGTCTTTCTAAAAATAACCTTGGCTAGAAGGAAGAGATATGATGATTGAAGTAAAGACATAAATAATAAAAAACAGAGGAGAGTGGAGTGAGCTATCCCCATCCTATCTCTATCCCTCACACCTGCCCTTCCAATTGTTATATATCTGTTCAAAAAAGGAAAGATGTAATCCTGACCCAAATAATTTAAAGCCTGTGGTGGAATGAATGTAAAAAAGCACAATGCAATGAATTAGTCCACTATAGACTTGTTTGACTCAATGGCCCCAAATAAAGACTCCAATGAAAAGAGAAGCATCTCCTTTGCCAAACTTAAATATAATCATCATCAGATTTTTAGATTTCATGAATAATGCTAATCAAAACTTACCTCTCATGTGAAAAAGAAAAAAAAAGAGAAAATAGGATTTGTTGTGAATATGGAAAATATTCAAGAGAAGCAGAAAAGAGATTGTTCGTATGTTATAATTATTAGAAAGGGATTATAAAATAAATATGATAAATATATTATGTATATTATAGTTAGGTATAATAAATAAACATTAGATGTTTATTATGGGAAAAATTGAAGGACAATTGAAGTTCTTAAGAAAGCAAAAAAATTGCAGAAGTAAATGATAAGTCTATTAAAACTACAAATCTATAAATCCAATGAGCTGAAACAAACAACAAAAAACAAACAAAAAAAGTGTCAGAAACATAAGGAAGTAAACTACACCAGACTGTGCCATATTCAAATTTTTCAACTGCTAACATAGGGATACTTTAAAAGCAGTCAGAGAAACTACATTAAGTGCTTTATCAAAACAAGAATACCAACAAACAAAGAGAAGTATGCCTATTTTCACTGTCCCCATTCAACATAGTCCTTGACACTCTGGCCAAAGTAATAAGGCAAGGGAAGAAAATTAAAGGTATACAAAAAGGAAAAAAAAAGAAGTCAAATTATCTTTGTTTGCTGATGACATTTTCCTATATTTATGAGACACACAGATTCCATGGGAGTCCTTTTTTATGATGAGCAAATTTTTGTCTTAAAATTGGTATGGGAAAATATATTATTTTCCTGTGTTTCCTGTAGCTTTCAGACCCCTCATTCAAGATTCAGCATTAATGAAGGTATCACTTAAAAGGGTTCCAAAATTGAAATTAATAATAGCAGGCCTATTGGTTTGGGAATTCCAACAAATTTAAATAATGTTTTATGTCAATTTGGCTCCGACTTTAAAGGCAGTTACACATTAAAATAAAAACAATGCACAAATTTTAATATTAGAAGAGATAAAAGCAAATGAATTGTCTTTTATTTAAATTATTATTTAAGAAAAAAGGAATTTAAGAGAGAAAGAGAGAAGGAAGGAAGGTAGGAATCAGAGCATAGAAAATGTTAGTAGAGGAGAGAAATAGATTCAAACCAAAAGTAAGAAGTTGTATTGTAGAAGAGGTAACATTTCTTCTCTGATCTTTGATAGAGAATAAAAATATTTGTAAATTAGTATTATTCTTTGAAATCCTTTTCATATGTAATTTGATATATATGCAAATATCTTCCATTTCTATTTGTATTATCAATAATAAATATTTTTCAAAACAAATGACAATGTTCAGTAAGTTTGATGCATAATATAAATCTGAGAAAAAAATTTGAATGTTTAAAATTAGCATTAAAGATTTTATGAAAAAATTTAAGAAGTCAGGTCCTACAGTTGGTTAATTCCTTGGAAACAAATATGGTGAAACAGTTATTATTACTATGCTGTTATATTCTGTGATCCATATTAATAATCATCAGGAACATTCATACCTGTGAAAATAACTACATGAATTTCCATGTTTAAAATCTCATGTATTTGTAAATTTTCTTGTGTACATTATTTTCTCTATTCATATAGCTTATTTGTGATTAATTTGTATGAATTTCAAAAATTGTCTTTATTTCTTTAATATATAATTCCAATTAGAATAAAGCAAAATTTTCCAAGATCAAATTCCTTTTACTGTGTACATAATTTTTGGGTTGAAAGTAATTATAACTCTTCACTTTTGAATATTTATGTCATGTCATTGATATATTCTTCTGTATTTATTGCATACCTGTGAAACAACATAAAAAGTACAGTCATAGAAGTTTTCTACTGTTATTTTCCAAGAACCGTACATCTGCAATTAGCATTTTAAATAATCATTTGTAATATAAAATTACATACATTTTTGGTTGGTTGATATATTTTTATAAATATATATATAAATATATATATTGAATATATATATATATATATAGAAACACAAAAATGTATGCAGTACAAATGGAAATCCTCATCCATAATACCTCCAAAATATAACTCTCTTTCTCAATGCTTAAATTAAAATTACCTTATGTGGGTATCAGTGTGAACCACGCTAAAAATATTGTATCATCTAAGTGTGCATCCTTTTTTCTGTCTTATTTATTTTATTTTTTTCAGTGTGGAGAACTGAACCCAGATCCTCACACATGCAAGCCAAGAACTCCTCCACTAAGCAATACCCCAAACCTACCTATCAATTTTTAATGTTTAGTTAATATAATATATAATACAAAGAAAATCTTTGTGTATTTATTCTTTACAAGGCTGACTTATTTCACTGAGTAAAATTTAAATATTAAGAACAGTGCATGCATAAGGATTTTAATTTGATTTTTATTTTATATAGCTATTCAGAAGATTAATATTTTTCTTTTCCTAGATTTTAAGAAAATTGTTTCTCTTTTTGTTTGTTCATTTTTCTCCTTTTTTTTCTTGTATTGTTCCCCTTTTGCAGTACTGAAGATAAAAACTCAGGACCTTATCCCTTCCAGGTAAGCACTCTACCAATGCGTTGTACCAGCAACCCAGAAAATATTACTGTTAAGACATTTAATTTTACCAAACATTCATTCTACATATAATGAAAATAACTGTATAATTGTCTCCTTTGTTTGAAAATTTAATTGATTTGTATTCATTTTTCAAATAGAAAGTTTTCTAATTCCTTTTTATTGTATCATAAAAGATTGCAATGATTTATTCAATAAGCACTTATAAGTAACACACTATTGAAAAAGTAAAATAAGAGCTAGTGAAAGTGAAAAATACAGCAAAGTATAAAATTATGTTCTTGACTAACAAAATTTTAATTCTTATTCATATTATAATTTAATTATATTTTATTCATAAATCCTATTTTTAAATGTGTTAAACATAAATTTACTAAAGTAGAGATAATACAGAAAAACATCTCAATTCTGACCTTTAGTATATGAAAGATTTTGCAATTTTCTTAATGAGCTGCTTTTATTACAAGCTAATGTTCTTTTGGTATGTTTCCCTGGGACAGTGTATGAGATTTGTATTATATAGTCAATGTTTTGTATTACTGTTAAAGAAGATATAATTATACAAAATAGCCCTCTTAAAATATCACAAAATCATTGAGATAAACTTTTTTCTTGGTTTTTTACACAAAATGGATGTAATACAAATGGGAATTTTAAAATAAAAAAATTGAGTACAGGCTCATAAAATATGACTGTGTCTGATGGTTCTATCAAATTTCCCAAGGGAAAAATCAAATCTGATAAAAATCTGTATCGAATAATTTAATGCTGCACCCCAGATACTTTACTGGAACTTGATGTTGTTAGCATACAAAATGTTGTGCTGACATTTGGTCACACTTTTATACAACTGTGAAACTAAACATGACAGGATTTACTTTCCAGTTTGTTTTTCACATCCAAGGTCATTTAAAAACTTGTGGTATGCAGAAAGGAAGCTTTAGGTAGTACAAGCATGTGTTATTATATTATTTTAAATTTTACAGCATACTAATTGTTTATTTTATTTAAATGTCATGTCACTTTTTATTTTACTTTGATGTCAGAAGTTTGAGCCTTAATATATACTGATGTTAGCTTACTGTTTAGGATGAATATATTCATATAAAAATGTTGCACGGTGACACATAAAAATGATAAAACGTGCCTATTCATGAGTAGATAATGGCATGATAAATCTCTCTCTTGTCATATGTAGGTGCTGATGTATCTTAATTTTAAAAATTATGTACATATCAATATTTCATAAAAATGAAAGCATAACATTTTCCCAGAAAATATAGGGTAATGATTAATGATTCAAAATCATTTTTTATACTTTTATTTCCATTACCACTTTGATTTGCACACAAATGATTATGAATTTCTGGTAATGTGGAAAAGAAATAATATTTCCCTACAAAAGTTTTAAGAAAGCCAAAGTAAAATGTGTAAACTATATAATATAATGTAACTAAAAAGTGTTGCTTATGTTAACCTTTCTGATCATAGAGTTATCCAAGTACTTGGACATATACTGGAAGGATTTAGTTGGCTATTGTTCACATTCTATAACCACATTAAAGTAAGAAGGTTATTTAAAATGACACTTTTTAAAAATGAAAGTACCAATATCCCAGTCCCTACAACTTTCAGTGTAAATTTGTTTGCCTTTGTTTTCATAATATCTATCAAGTGTGCCAACAGAGACATACCTGTTAGCCATTTTCATAAAAATGACTATAGCAAGGGAAAACACTAGCTTGACAATATTAGTTTATCAAATGAAATAACTTAGGAAAGATATTTATTTCATTCTGATATCTGGACATGACTGATGGGAGGTATTTCAGTGAAGGGTTTGGAATTGAGAAAACTTCATATGATAATTCTGAAATAGTTCAGATACGGGCCATTAAGTGAGTTTGATGAACAAATTGTCATGGTTACAGAAGTGTTTTCCTGTATGATCAAATCTTTTCTGCATAAACTTGTTTGAAAAAATTTCCAGAAGTGAATGGTGTCATTATTTCTTGGCTTGCTGTCTCATCTTCTGGGCAAGAAGACCCTGGAGCCTACAATTATTTGTGTTGACCCAGGTGGTTTCATTTTCTATTCCAACAACTGAGGTATATTGAAGCAATGTTTTCAGTTCTTCAAATTTTGTTCAGTAATATGAATTAAAATGAAATCTCCAGATACAGTCCTCCCACACAGACAAGCTGAACTTCTATGGAGTAAGCAAGGCAATTGTAATGTATGCCCATGATACAAAAAGGGTATGTAGGGAGGCTATTATTATGACCCCACATTGTTTGAAACTCTGGTTCAAGTTAAAAAATCAAATAAAGACATTAGAAATGTCTCATGTTCTTACTTCAGAAGCTCGTTGTTGTGACTTTGATATCTATGCAAACTTCATAAATGGTTCTTTTTCCCTCTTAAGAATCAGTGTTTCTTTGTTGACAATCTAAGGTGGAGTAAGGTTGAAGATGCACATTCCTACTAGTGAAGCTCTCCCAGGTCTGTTGTATCTGTAGTTGTTGCCCCTTGGCAGTAAAAAAATTAGGAGTTGCCCTGGATAATGTTTCAACAAGATGATGAATCTATTTGTCATGCCCCATGAATATTCTTTGCCCTCCATATTACTTATTTGTGGTATAAACATTGGTGAACATAATCTTCTTCATGAAATTCTACCTTACATTTGTTTCACAATAAAATCTTTTGATTTTCTCATTACAAATTTTTGCTTTTTTTTTCTCTTTATGTGACTACCTCTTATGGAAAACTCTCATGTGTTTTTTTTGCTAAGTTCTACCTTTGGTGCAATCTACTTGTCTTTTTGTATCTATTTGTCAGATGATTGATTCCACATTAACATGATGACAACTCTATACTCCACTAAAAATACCATTTTTAAGCTTAATAATTCCTTCATTTTGGAAGTATAATTTTTTCAGTTCAATGATGATTTATCAGTGATAAATTTTTTTCTATATCTTGACATCATTTGACAGCTATCTAGAATATTTTCCCTGAATTCTTAATTACTAGATTACATAATACTGTACATACTTGTGGTTTCACGTATACATCACTGGACTCCAAATTTACATCTTTATTCCTTGTTCTTCTCTTCCATCACATTCTATTTGTTGAAGGAATTAAGTGCTTCTTGTTGAGTGCCTTCTTAGTATATTTTCATTACACAGATACTACTATCCAGTTATGGGATTTTTTTATATTAAAAAATACCATTGATTGCTAGTTTTCTTTGTGTTTGGAAATGGCAAAATGATGATGGATCATAAACAGTATAATCTCAAAGAGTTCATATTCTAAAAAGCCAACATGCAGGTAATTATAACATCTAACAATTAATCTTATAAGTGAAGCTTGGAATATTTAGTAGTTTGGAGGGAAAATACCTTGATAATCATAGTTTCTTTATCTGTGTGCTAAGATTTTCATGACCTTTGATTCAATTTCAAACAATCTAAGGTAAAACCTATGTACTAGCCTCTAGTATTTTCAAAATAATGAAAATTCAGTTTCTATTTTTAGTTGCCGAATAGAATTATCAAGAACAGACTTTTTCACTCTACCTTCCAGGTCCAAGATTGGCACATTTTCTCCATTAAGAACAAAATTCAGACCTATAAGAGGATCCTTTGGGTATAGGCCAAGGACTGGGATAGCTGGGTCAAATGGTGGTTCCATTCTGAGTTTTCTAAAGAATCTCCATACTGCTTTCCAGAGTGACTGCACTAATTTGCAACCCCACCAACAATGTATGAGTGTACCTATTTCCCCACATCCTCACCAACTCCTATTGTTGCTTGTATTCTTGATAATAGACAATCTATTTGGGGTGAGACGATACCTTAGGGTAGTTTTGATTTGCAATTCTCTTATTACTAGAGATGTTGAACATTTTTTTCATATATCTGTTGATCCTCTTCTGTGAAGTGTCTGTTCATTTCCTTAGTCCATTTATTGATTGGGTTATTTGTATTCTTGGGGTAAAGTTTTTGGACTCTTTATAGATTTTGGAGATTAGTGCTCTATCTGAAGTGTGTGTGGCAAAGATTTTCTCTCACTCTGTAGGCTCTCTCTTCACATTGTTGATTGTTTCCTTTGCTGAGAAAAATCTTTTTAGTTTGAATCTATTCCAACTATTGATTCTTGCTTTTATTTCTTGTGCTTTGGGAGTCATGTTAAGGAAGTCTGTTCCTACCTAAGCTGATGTGATAAAGATTTGAACCTTCTTTTTCTTTTATTAGGTGCAGGGTCTCTGGTCTAATTCCTAGGTCTTTGATCCATTTTGAGTTGAGTTTTGTGCAGGGTGAGAGATAAGGGTTTAATTTCATTTTGCTGCATATGGATTTCCAGTTTTCCCAGCACCATTTGTTGAAGAGGCTATCTTTTCTCCATTGTAAAATTTTGGCACCTCTGTCAAGTATGAGAAAACTGTATTTATGTGGGTTTGTCTCTGTGTCCTTTATTCTGTACCATTGGTCTACCTGCTTATTTTGGTGGTTATTATTGCTTTGTAGTATAGTTGAAGTTCTGGTATTGTGATACCTCCTGCTTCGCTCTTCCTGCTAAGGATTGCTTTAGCTATTCTGGGTCTCTTATTCTTCCAAATGAATTTCATAATTGTTTTCTTTATTTCTATGAGGAATGTCATTGGGTTTTTAATTGGAACCATATTGAATTTGTATAGTGACTTTTTGTAGTATGGCCATTTTGACAATATTAATTCTGCCTATCCAAGAACATGGGAGATCTTTCCATCTTCTAAGGTTTTCTTTAATTTCTTTCTTTAGTGATCTGTCTTTCCTCTCTTTACTATCCTTTTAGTCTGGAAAGTGAAACTACCTACAGCTACAAAGTATGTATAAAAGAAAATTATAATCAGAATTAAAATGTTCTCAAATAAAATGCACTTTCATTTGATTTGAAAATCCCAGCAGTAAAGGCAAATTAATTTGGGTCTATTGACATAAGTAGAGAATATGGAAATTAGTTCTTGCAGAAGTTATGAAAAAATGACCACTTATTTTAGCGGATATTTTTCTTCACCCCTAACATTAAGATTTCAGATTAGCGTTTCAAGTTCTTACTCCATTTTAGATCAGTTTTAGATTAGCACAAAATAGAGTAAAAGATACACATGATCTCCTGTCCCCAAACACACAAGCTTGCCTGTATTATAAAAAACATTCTACCCCAGAGTGGTACATTTGCTACATCCGATAAGCATATATTGACACATCATTATCACTCCAAATCCACAGTTTATCCTAGGGTTCAGTCTCTGAGTTATACACTATATAAGTTTGAGCAAATTTAAAATAACTGTATCCACCATTGTGGTATTACACAGAGTAGTTTTACTGACCAAAACATTTTTTCGCTTCACTTATTCATCTTTTTCTTCTCCCTACCCACTGGCAACTGCTGTTCTTTGTACTATCTCCAAAGCTTTCCTTTTCCATAAGGTCACATAGCAGCTAATCATGCAGCTTGTGGCCTGTTCAAATTAGCTTCTTTCACCTTATTTGGTAATTATGCCTGTAAGGTTCCTCTCTGTCTTTTCATGAGCTAATGACTCATTTCTTTTTAGGGTTGAATAATATCACACTGTCTGCATATTCCATATAGTAGTTCCCCTTATCTGCAGTTGTTTCCCATGATTTCAGTTGCTTATGTTTAATCACATTCCAAAAATATTAACTAGAAAATTCTAGCAAAAGGCTATTCATAAGTTTAAATTTTGTTTATTATGGCAGATTATCATTATATTTTATAATTAGCTGTTGTTGATATCTTACTTTGCCTACACATTTTTGTTTGTTTGTTTGCCGTCTGAAACTTGTAATTTTCTTTTTTGATAGTTAAAATCTGTTACATAAAAGCAACTGTGATAATCAGGCTATCAGTAATATTGTGAATGGTCTTGAGGAAAGGAAGCATTCTTTCTATGATTATCAGGTTATTTTAATAGGACCATGCCTCTGGATTGTGAACTTCACAAGTGATTCTCAGACTTCTTCTCACCTTTAGGTAGAATGGGATTGTTAGAGAGGAATGGAGTTGGGGAATTGGTCTTTCCATTCCCCAAGTCAGTTAGGCTCTGATAAGATTTGATAGCTAAGTTCTGGTTATTTTCTCCCACAGGAAGATCTTCTTAAGAAGAAAGATGCTCTACTAGTCTTCATAATTGTCATTTTCCCCCACAGCTTCCCAGAAGCATGAGAGGATTTTTTTCCCAATGTTCTCTCTACAGAAACCTGATTGAGTTCCTGAAGGTAAAATTTACCAAAAACAAAACAAAAAAAGGCCATCTGCCATGACTATGACTCCTAGAGTTTTTATTTCTCAGATATGTCCACCTTGAGTCTCCAAACACGTTTCAATTGCAACTTAGATTTCCCTACCCAGGCATTACTTTCCATAAAAATTTCTCATTGTGGGTTTATCCTCTGGTAGATTATGATTCACTGTGTTAACCTATTTCTCCAGTTTGGGGGGCTGTAGTTTGTCCTTTGACTTCACTTTTCTTTTGGATCTAAGACATATTGCTAATTTTTTAGAAGTATGAGTACAGTTATTAGACACTTTTTTAATATTACTTACTTATTTGCAGTGTTTGGGATGGAAACCAGGGTGTTAACACATGCCAGGCAAACACTCTAATGCTGTACTATATTCTCAACCCCAAATCATTGACCTTGAGTTTTCATTTTGCTCAAGTTTTTACTGTTGTTAAGGTGGAGATGTGACTCCTGGAATTATTACCTGTCAGACTTAAAAGCATAAGTCTATAAGGTTTTTATCAATATCTAGAGTATTGAAATTTTCGAGTAACATTGCACATACACAGACAGTTGCTTATCCCCTAACTGAATCTGCATGTACATGTCAGGTTCTATTCAAATAAATGTTGTATATTACTTACTCTTCCACAAAATAATGGGTTCATATTTAAATCAGGGTACACTTCCAACCTAAATAGTTAAGCTACCAGCCCAGTGGGCAACATCTGAAAACGTTCGTTGTTTAGCCTTTCTCCATTACATAAACCTTTACCTGCATTATTTATTCTTTTGACATTATCTAGCAAGTTTTGACACATTTCATAGCTGCTATAGGATTATAATTAATTTCAACAAAATTAATTATAAATATGGCATATATGTAAGCCTGAAGGAGAAAGACATATTTGTATTTTTGTTTTTAGTTATGGAAAAAGAAATGTAAGCTTTTTGTTCAACTTAATACAATAAATCCTATATATGTTATGAAAATAACATGTAAATATAACCATAATATTTTCTGTGGTAGACATTCATCCTAGAAATACTAGACAGTCATGATAAATCTCCAGTACCAGCTACTTTTAGCAAAATTTCAACAATGATGAATTCAAGCTACCATAGGTTTTATTTTCTAGTAAAATGGTTAGATAAAGCAGGTTATATAAGAATTTTGATCTGAATAAATTTGAATGACATCAAAATATAGAAAAATTCAAATTAATGGCATTAGCTCACTTTTTTATTTTGAGTTTATCCTTTCTAACAAAACAATGTTCCTAAGTATAAATCAAAGTCAATTTTTTTAGAGCTTGTGACTCCATAATGATGACTAATTAAAATAGTTATATAAACTCTCGCTTAAAACAGATCTGGTTTGAGTAGAAGAGGTCAACTTGAAACTCTAAATTTCTTTTTCATCTATCAATGCCATATGAGGTAGGCATTGCTAAATGACAGTTATCTTTGTCTCAGTCACCTAATCAATAAAAGCTATGGTTTCTCTGATTGGAAAATATTTCGCTGATCTACAAAGAAAATAACAGCCAATTTCATAATGTATTTGGGCCTTAAAAATAATCAATGTTTACATATATGTATCTATGTTCTTATTATAATAAGATTTATTTCATCATCATTTCAAAATTCTGCAGCATAGAGACAGAAACTGCAAGGAAAATTATTATTTTATGCTAATACTGATTTTTAGGTTGACTTTAGGGTGCTGATTGTTTTATTGCAAAAAAAGGAAATAGTTTTATCTTCCCCCTTAAGTGTATTTTGAAGTAAAACCAAGCAATTGATTGATGAAAATGTGTGTCTATTTTTTGAATCAAGCTAATTTTTTTTATAAATGATTGATTAATAATATTTCACATAACTAGCAGGGATTAACTTTTAGAGCTGATGTGAGGAGACTGTTTTCCACAGGAATTTTATGTGTATATCATTCCTTCTATACAACTCTGAGTAACATAGGGAAAGTACAGCCGTTCTGTTCTCTATTTTTACCTCTACTTGTATATTACACTTTCAGGTGTTGTTTATTTTTTCAATCCTTTCATGTATCTACAGAAGAGATATAGCTGAATCTTCATAGATTTTTGTTTGAGTTTTTGTTCTCTTTGCACACTTTCAAGGAAGTGTTTGGAGAGAAAAAAAAACTTCAATAAATATCTCTTACATTAATATAAAATACATGTAATTTTAATACATATGATATAGGGAAAATTATGGTACATCACATATGTACATATGTAAACAATTATACACTACATCAATGGAATAATGCTAAAATATGCCATAAGAATAGAAGTTACTAAATACCTTAGTCAATTCTGTGATTGCTCATAAAAGGTATAAATTAGAATTAACAGAATAAATTTCTATATGGAATACTCAAAATGATTTTGCAGTATCATGAAAGAATCAACTCTCTTCTCTCCTCCTTACATGATCCAATTTTCTTCTACTACCTCCTAGTTACTGAACTTAATAGTTAACAGGCAAAAGAAAAATGTAAATTTGGTGATTCCTAGTACCAGCATCTCAAAGCAGAATATAAAATGGTAGGCTTGAAAATGGGAGACAAGAACATAATGACTGGTACCTCATCAAAATTTGGTTTATTTTGAATACATCCCATTTGTTGATTCTTGCTTTTATTTCTTGCCATTTGGGAGTCATGTTAAGGAAGTCTCGTCCCAAGCCAACATGATGAAGATTTGGACCTACTTTTTCTTCTCTTTGGTGCAGGGTCTGTGGTCTAATTCCTAGGCCCTTGATCCATTTTGAGTTGAGTTTTGTGCAGGGTAAGAGATAGGGGTTTAATTTCAACCATAAAGAAGAATAAAATTATGGCATTTGCAGATAAATGGATGGAGTTGGAGAATATCAGGCTAAGCCAAGTAAGCCAATCCCCCCAAAAAAATGACCAAATGTTATCTCTGATAAGTGGATTGTGATACATAAAGGGGGAGGGTAAGGGAAGAATGGAGGAACGTTGGATTGTGTAGAGGGAAATAAGGGGGTCAGAGGAAGGGGAATGAAAGATGGTCATCACAAACATCATTACTCACAATGGTGTGACTCTACATTGTGTACAACCAGAGAAATGAAAATTTGTATTCCATTTATGTACAATGAATCAAAATTCATTCTGTTGTCATGTATAACTAAATAGAGCGAACAATTTTAAATAATTTGGTTTAATGGCTTTTGACTTCTGGTAATGATGGAGTCATATCCTTTTGGGTAATTAACCACTTAAAACAACCATAAGATGTGGACAAAATATAAAAAAGAAATTAGCTTAAGTTACAGGAGTTTTAACAACTGACAAGCTCTGAGTGCACATGCAAAGGAGCTAAGGCAGACAGCAGTGCGAAGCATTCATTTTGCAGCCTACCTTCTCTGAATGCAGCTTGCAGGACACAGGTGATGAGATGGTCATGCCACTACTAAGAAATTATCTTTATGGCCATGGAAACAAGAAACTGCAACCAGTAAAAAGGCCACTAAAGAGATTGGAGGGAATTCAGAAAACTAGAGATGGGATCTTCATGTTCTCTCTATCCACAATTCTGACCAATACCTAATTCTTACATTGGTGCAATATCCTTAAAACAATTAGAATAAACATGAAATTATCTGAAATGTTGCTGAAACTACTAAGAAAATGATTCAAAATAAAGCACAGCTTAGAATAACTGCTGATAAAAGAGCTAGGTATGACTGCTTCATCCCTGATGAATATAGACATAACACACAGTAACTATGATAAAAAGACAGAAGGATGTGAATACATGATTACATAGTTTCTGTGTTTTACATGAGGTGATACAATAGTAAATGTGATTGAACTTACAACTAAGTTAGGTAAATATTAAATTCCTAGAATTAAATTCTCATATTTTTGGAACAATAGAAAGAAGGCATATTTACAAAGATAAGAGGAAAATTTAAAGGTAATTCTCATGAAAATTTTAAAAGCTTTGATAAGGAGGAACAGAGAAACAAAATGTGACACTTCTTAGTAGAAAGTATTTAATAAAATGACAGACAAAATATAAACATATCAATAATTTTATTAAACATTTATGATTTAAGAGAAAATTTAATGGCAGAAAATGTGAAGATGGGTTTAAAACATTCTTAAATATGTGTTGTCTACAGGTGATAGGCTTTAAATATAATAGAAAATAAACTGTAAGTAAGTTAATAGAAAAATGTGTCATGACTTCAGTAAATGTAAGTATACTAGAATGGCTAATAAAATAGATCTCAAGACAATGGGTATTAACAAAGTTTGGAGGAATATATCATCATAATAATGAGTTAATTCATGATGACATAATGGCATCATATCTGCTTTTTATATTTAAATATAGTTTCCAAATAGTGAAAAAGTTTCAGAGAATTAAATTAAGAAAATAGAATATTCCATAATTAAGTTGGAAATATTAATATTCAAAAGACACTATGAATAAATTAGAAGAAATGAAGAACACAGTAAGCCAACTTAAATTATTTTTGCAAAACACTTTATCCATGGCAGAGATTTTTTTTTTTTATTTTTCAAATGTATTTGGGACACTTACGGCAATGACCATATACTGGGCTATGAAGTAACTCTTAATAAACATAAAAACCATGAAATCACATCAATTATGTACTCTAGTCACAATAGAATTGTCATAATCAATAACAATAATACAATAATATGATATACCATCACAAAATATTAGAAAAATTAAAAGTTTCTAAGTAACTGGTTGATCAAAGAAGGAATGACAGGGACTATTCTATTAGCAAACAGCTTGAAATGAATGATGCTCAAAATGCAAAATGCAAAGCACATAAAATGTAGCTAGTACAATGCTCAGAAGAAATATATAGAGCTTGAATAGTTTTATCAGGAAGACAAACTAAAATTATTGCTCTGGTTTCCAATTTAAGGCATTAGAAAAAAAATTAATCTGAAAGACAAAGGAAAATTAAAAGTAAGAATAGAAGCGTACAAAATTGAATAGAACAAACAGTACAGTAAATTACTGAAATTCTAACCTGGTTTTTTTAATAAGATGATCATCCTCTATCTAGATAGAACACATTAATTCCACAAGCATGAAAAACTGCCATAAATCAGGCACTATTAAAGAGTTCAATTTTAAAATAGCCTGTAGTATTAAAAAATGGAATTCATGTTTAAAAAAATAAGAATTTTTCAGTCCCAGATTATTTTCATGGATAATTTTTTAATATGATTAAAGAAGAATTTTAAAAATTCTACATATTAACATTCAAAATGAAAATGATGAAATAATATTTTCAAATTTAGTTTATGAAGTGAAATCCATTCTGACACAAAACCAGACAAAGACAATACAAAAGAAGGGATTAAAAAAAAGATGAAATGAAAACAGCGGACCAGTATCCTTCATGAATATAGATGAAAAAAATCGTTAAACTATTAACAAGTGGAATTCTGCAATTAAAAAATCATATATCATGATCAAATAAGGTTTATACTAGGGGTTCAAGACTGATTTAATATTGGAAAAACAATCAATGCAATCTATTATATCAATAACTAAAGAGGAAAAGAGTTAAATGATATTTTGAATTGATGAAGGGAAAATATTTTAAATATTCAATATTCATTCATAAGTGAAAAGTCTCAAATTTCAGGAAGTAAGGACCATCCTCAACTCTAATTTAAGGCATTAGAGCAAACACAAAACCCTACAGCTAGTGTAAGAATGACTTTCATTCCTATGATCAAAAACAAGGCAAGGATGTTTGTTCTTTCATTACTTTTATTCAAGTTGAATTTCTAGACAGTGCAATAAAACAATTAAAGGAAATAAAATGCATTTACAAATGATTGAATGAAAGTGTTCCTATCTGCAGATGACACAATCATCTATATGGAAAATCTCTAATATCTATAATATCTCATTAAACTAAAATATGAGTTCAGCATGTCACATGATATGATGTAAATATAGTAAATCAATTGCATTCCTCTAAAAAATGGTCCTTTCTCAGATGGTCTCCTCTCAAAAAACTATAGCACACTCTATAAATAAATATGTAATTATGACTAAATTGAATAATCACAGTGAAGTACCATGAATGAGGGAGGAACTTATTCAGACTGGGGAATTGAGTGTTCCACATGGATTAGAAATTCAAATAGGTGGAAAGATTAGGACACTGCACTCAACGGAAGCACTATGAACAAGAATGAAAGAGTATGAAGCAAAGAAAGAATGCAAAGGACTAATGAGTTTCATTTGTTTTTGTTCTCTTTAGTTTTAATTTTTATTTTGTTCTTCTTTTTACCCTTCCACAAGACATTTTTTGTAATGAGATGAGACATAAATTATGAAGATTAAACTGGGAAAATCGGACAGCAGCAGTTGAGGATCTATTGGATACCATGCCTATGAAAACCTGCAGGAAATGAACTAATTGCTTTAAGCAGGAGAGAAACTCATTGTTCAGATAAATGTTTGGATAGGTTACTCTGGAAGGAAGATGGAAGATGAGGGGTAATGTGTTAGAGTTAATAAGGGAAGTTATATTCCGCTAAGGTAGTAGTATTGATAAAGAGGCAAGTTACCAAGGGAGGGATGATGGGAAGGAAAAAGAAATTTTTCAACTGTGTTATTTAGACTCCTTTGACATAGTACCTACAATGTTGATCACTCATGACCACGTATTCACCAACACATGACTCCGGCTTGGTTTGTAAGCACCACTGTGAGAGGATTCCCCTGTCCAGGAAATCCATTGGCTTTCAGTGACATATAGGTGAAACAAGGAGTCAATGTCTGCTCATAGGCTAGCTTAACCTCTGGTTCCCAAAACCTTTTTTGCCTGTGATGTTATGTCTCTTGATTTATGGGAAATACACACTATACTCGCCCTTTGTCATGACTCTACTTCTCATATGTTCTACAGTATTTGAACAATTAATAACAAAGGATGGCTGGTCTATAAGGTCTTACCCCTAGAAAACTTTTGCCTGACAAAGCAGCTGTTGCAGCTTTTCAAGTTCACAGCTCAAGACTTACATAAAATGAACTTGGCAGGATTTCGCTTAGAAGCTGCCGAATCAAACTTACTGGTCTGTGTGAAATTTGATTAACTGAAATCTCATCAGTCCTCTTGCTGACCACATCCCCAGAAACAAGCAGCTGGGCTCCTGGGCAGCTATGTGGCAAAGCAGAACGGAGCCAGCTGTCAGCTTGTTCGCAGGAGGGGACCCTCCAGAGTGGAGTACAACCCTCTTGGCAAAGGCAGTGCTGCATCAGTGTGTACCCAGCCTCCTCCATTCGTGAACTCACACCTCTTTGCTCCCAATTTTTCAGCATCTAATAAATGCAATTTGTTGTAGAAAAGGAAAGGATGCCGCTAAAATTTCAGATGTTTAGAATAACAACACCTTTTTACAAAGTTCAGGTGTGTTATATGTTTAAACCATGGGACAAGGTATGTAAGAATAAACACTTGCCCCACAGAAGATGAATCTGATTCTATACTTCATTCAGATATGGGCACAGAAAACTGAACCGGGAATGTGAGAGTGTGGCACCTTCTAATATTTGTCAAAGGCTTTAAAAAGAATGACTATTTCAAATCAGAGCTTACTTGAATAGTTAGTCAACAATGAAAGGATCATTTTAAAGACAGTTAAACTTAACCCCTAAAGCCACAATTTTCAATTACTGTGGCTTATTTGGAGGAAGGGAAATTATTCAATGTGAGTCATTATCTTTATTTCTGTAAGAGTTTTTTCCTCGAATCTAATCAAGACTCTTAAAAATTACAGCATAAAACACATAAAATTAGAAGAGGATTAAACTTCATGGAGTTTTCACTACTGGTTTTTATGACAAGTAGTTTCCATATTATATTTAAATTGATTTGCCTTTCTTTAAGGAATCATTAACATGCTGAGAGCCAAATCATGTGGCTATAAACAGTCATTGTGACTTTTACTAGTTGCTAATGCTGAAAACAGTACAAAATTTTTAGAATCAACAGTTGGAAGAAATAGGCACCATCATAACCTCAACACCAACTGATTTAATAAATATTTTAGCATAAATTTTAACAAAAATCTAATTTCATATAGCACACATCAGATGATGACTTAGTATATTGCCTCATTCAACGACAACAGACACAAAATTAATAATTGAGCTTGATTTATCCAAATGAGGAATCACTAATATAAATTAAAAAGAAAAGACCAAGAGTACTGCTAAAAGATTCAAAGTCACATATTCACAATTTTTTAATTCTTTTTATTAATTTTAAAATGAGTTAATATGCAATATGCTATAAGTTTTCTGTTGAAATAGAAATGTGCTTAATTTATTTTTTATTTTGATTCATTGTATACAAATGGAGTACAACTATCGTTTCTCTGGTTGTACACGAACTAGAGTCATACCATTTGCATATTCATATATGTACATAGGGTAATGATGTTTGTCTCATTCTATTATCTTTCCTTCCCGCCCCCCTCCCCCCCCCCCTTTTTGTCTACACCAACCCTCCCTCTTTCCTTCTTTCCTTTCTTCCCTCCACCCCTGTTATGTATCATCAATCACTTATCTGAGAAATCATTTGGCCTTTGGTTTTTTGGGATTGGCTTATTTCACTTAACATGATATTCTCCAACTCCATTCATTTACCTGCAAATGTAATAATTTTATTCTTCCTTATGGCTGAATAATATTCCATTGTGTATATACATCACAGTTTCTTTATCCATTCATGTATTGAAGGGCATCTAGGTTGGTTCCACAATCTAGCTATTGTGAACTGGGCTGTTATACACATTGATGTGGCTGCATCACTGCAGTATGCTGATTTTAAGTCCTTTGGGTACTGATCAAGGAGTGGGGTTGCTGAATCAAATGGTGGTTCCATTCTAAGTTTTCTAAGGAAACTTCATACTGCTTTCCAGAGTGGTTGCACCAATTTTCCAACCCCACCAGTAATGTATGAGTGTACTATTTCCCCACATCCATACCAACACCTATTGTTGCTTGTATTCTTGATAATAGACAATCTAGTTGGGGTGTGATGAAATCTTAGGGTAGTTTTGCTTTGCATTTCTCTTGTTACTAGAGATGTTGAACATTTTTTCGTATACCTGTTGATACCTTGTAGACCCTCTTTTGTGAGGTGTCTGTTCATTTCCTTAGCCCATTTATTGATTGGGTTATTTGTATTCTTGGGGTAAAGTTTTTTGAGCTCTTTATAGATTTTGGAGATTAGTGCTCTATCTGAAGTGTGTGTGGCAAAGATTTTCTCCCATTCTGTAGGCTCTCTCTTCACATTGTTGATTGTTTCCTTTGTTTTTAGTTTGAGTCCATCCTATTTATTGATTCTTGCTTTTATTTCTTGTGCTTTGGGAGTCATATTAAAAAAGTCTGGTTTTAAGCCAACATGATGAAGATTTGGACCTACTTTTCTTCTATTAGGTGGGGGTCTCTGGTCTAATTCCTAGGTCCTTGATCCATTTTGAGTTGAGTTTTGTGCAGGGTGAGAGGGGTTTAGTTTCATTTTGCTGCTTGTGGATTTCCAGGTTTTCTGGCACCATTTGTTGAAGAGGCTATCTTTTCCCCATTGTATGTTTTTGACACTTTTGTCTACTATGAGATAACTATAATTATGTGGGTTTGTCTCTGTGTCCTCCATTCTGTACCACTGGTCTACCTGCCTAAATACTATTGCTCTTTAGTATAGTTGAAGGTCTGGTATTGTGATACAACCTGCTTCACTGTTCCTGCTAAGGATTGTTTTAGCTATTCTGGGTCTCTTATTCTTCCAAATGAATTTCATAATTGCTTTCTCTATTTCTATGAGTGTTGTCACTAAGATTTTAATTGGAATTACCTTGAATTTGCATAGCACTTTTGTTGGTATGGCCATTTCGACAATATTAATTCGGCCTATACCAGAACATGGGAGATCTTTCCATCTTCTAAGGTTTTCATTAATTTCTTCCTTTAGTGTTCTGTAGATCTCATTGTCTTTGGTAGATTGATTCCCAAGTGTTTTTTTTTTTTTTTTTTTTTTTTTTTTGAGGCTATTGTGAATAGGGTAGTTTTCCTACTTTCTCTTTCAGAGGATTCATCACGTGCGAATAAAAATGCATTAGATTTATGAGTGTTGATTTTATATTCTGCTATATTACTAAATTTATTTATGAGTTCTAGAAGGTTTCTGATGGAATTTTTTGACTCCTCTAAATATAGAATCATGTCATTGGCAAATAGGGATAGTTTCAGTTCTTCTTTTCCTATTCGCATCCCTTTAATTTCTTTGTCTGTCTAATTGCCCTTGCTAGAATTTCAAGAAGGTTGTTGAACAGAAGTGGTGAAAGAGGGCATTCCCTGCCTTGTTCCAGTTTTCAGGGGGAAGCTTTCAGTTTTTCTTGTTCAATTTCATTGATTTCAGCTCTGATTTTAATTATTTCCTGTCTTCTACTACTTTTGGGGTTGATCTGTTCTTCTTTTTCTAGGACTTTGAGTTACAATGTTAAGTCATTTAATTTTTGACTTTTCCTTCTTTTATTAAATTCGTTCCATGCAATAAACTTTTGTCCTAGTACTGCTTTCAGAGTGTCCCAGAGATTTTGATATGTTGTATTGTTGCTCTTGTTTACCTCTCAGAATTTTTTATCTCCCCTCCTGATCTCTTCTGTTATCCATGCATCATTCAATAATGTATTCTTTAGTCTTCAGGTGTTGGAGTAGTTTCTGTTTTTAATTTTATTATTGATTTCTAATTTCATTCCATTATGATCTAATAGAATGCAAGGTAGTATTTCTATCTTTTTGCATTTGCTAAGAGTAGCTTTGTGGCATAACTTATGGTCTATTTTAGAGAAAGATCCATGTGCTGCTAAGAAGAAAGTGTATTCACTCTTTGATGGTTGGAATATTATATATATGTCTGCTAAGTCTAAATTATTGATTGCATTATTGTGTTCTATGGTTTCTTTGTTAATTTTTGTTTAGATAATCTGTCCAGTGGTGAGAGAGGTGTGTTAAAGTCACCTAGTACTACTTTGTTTTGGTCTGTATGGTTCCTGGAATTTAGAAGGACTTGTTTAACATACATGGATGAACTCTTGTTTGTTGTATAAATATTTATGGTTGTTATGTCTTGCTGATTTATGCTTCCCTTAAGTAGTATGAAATGTCCTACTTTATCCCTCCTGACTAAATTTGGTTTGAAGTCTGTTTTATCTGAAATAAGGATGGAAACCCCCATTTTTTTGTTTTTTTTTTTTACTGAGTCCCATGTGCCTGGTATGTTTTATCCCATCCTTTCACGTTTAGTCTGTGGGCATTTTTTCTGTGAGATGAGTCTCTTGAAGGCAGCATATTGTTGGGGTTTTCTTTTTAATCCAATCTGCCAGTCTATGTCTTTGGACTGATGAGTTGAGGCCATTAACATTCAGGGTTATTATTGAGATATGATGTCTTCCTGGCCAATTTGACTTATTTTTGGCTTTTAATTTGACTTGGTTTCTCCTTTATTTGGATATTCCTTTAGGGTAGTTCCTCCTTTTGCTGACCTACATTGCTGTTTTTATTTCTTCCTCTTGGAATATTTTACTAAGAATGTTCTGTAGTCCAGACTTTCTCTTTGTGAATTCTTTTATCTTTTGTTTTTCATTGAAGGATTTTATTTTGTTGTTAAATCTGAAGATCAGTTTTGCTGGGTATAAAATTCTTTGTTGACATCCATTCTCTTTCAGAGCTTGAAATATGTTGTTTCAGGCCTTTCTTGCTTTTAGAGTCTGGCCTGAAAATCTGCCAACATCCGTATTGATTTCCCCCTATGTGTAATCTGGTGCTTTTCTCTCGCGCAGCTTTTAAAATTCTATCTTTATTTTGTATGTTAGGTATTCTCATTATAATGTGCCTCAGTGTGGATCTGTTGTAATTTTGAACATTTGGTGTCCTGTAAGCCTTTTGTATTTCATTTTCCATTTCATTCTTCAGATTTGGGAAATTTTCTGATGTTATTTCATTGAATAGATTATTCATTCCTTTGGTTTGTATCTCTGTGCCTTCCTCAATCCCAATAATTCTTACATTTGGTCTTTTCATGATGCCCCATAATTCTTGGATATTCTGTTCTTGATTCCTTTCATTTTCTCTGTTTGGTTAACTTTGTATTCAAGATTAAATATTTTGTCTTCATTTGTCTGAGGTTCTGTCTTCCAAGCCTGTTGGTTATGCTTTCTATTGAGTTTTTAATTTGGTTTATTGTTTCCTTCATTTCAAGGATTTCTGGGGTTTTTTTGTTCAGAATCTCTATCTCTTTATTGAAATGATCTTTTGCTTCCTGCAATTGCTGTTTTAGCTGTTTATTGGTGTGATCATTCATTGCCAGCATTTGCTCTTATCTCATCATTCGCTTCTCAGATCATTTTAATTATGTACATTCTGAACTCCCTTTCTGACATTTCTTCTGCCATATTGTCATTTTCTTTTGATATAGCATCTAGGTGTGTTTGGGACACTTTCTTCCCTTGTTTTCTCATGCTGTTCATGTATCTTCCCCTCTAGCAGTGCAAATATGAGGTATTGCATTTTCCTCCTAAAGACTTATAGTGTCCCTACAGATTTCCAATACCTTACCTTGACGTGAGAGATCAATATTAGCAGCACACCATATAAAAAATGTGTGTCCTTAATCCAAATAGTCCCTATTAAGATATTGTGTTGTCTCAATAAACAGAGATGAATTCAAATTATTATCTACAACATAACCAAGAAGTTTGCAATAATTGCAATTTCTGATGTGGACAAAGTGGATGAGGAGGGGTGTAGTATATAACGTTAATGAGATAAGAAGTGAGTCTATAGAGGTAGTGTGTCATAGGACTAGTGAAAGCAGAATTAAAAGAAATAGGTTCTTAGCATGAGAGAAAGGAGAAAGAGTCTCCAAGAAAACAGATATATAAGCGGAAGATAGAGTGAGAAAAATATTAATAAAAGAAAAAAGTAGGAATATATTAGCTATAATAGGAACAATCATAATACTGCTAATTAAAAAAGAGTTTTGCAATAAAACTATACTGTACTGTTCAAACCTCCTATTTTTACCTGATGCCTGAGAGGGGCTTGATGATGCAGTGTCCCAAGAAGGGTGCTGTCCCACTACCTCCAGGTTGGTAATAATCAATGGTTGTGGGCAAAGGTGATCCCTGGTGTTGATAGATGGTCAGCTGCAGCATGAGGCTAGACTGTAGGCAGGGGCTTGGGCCTGGGTACTAGACTGAGGACAGGGGGCACAAGGCCTGTGCTCTGAGCTAGGGATTTGCACATTGGGCCTGATGGTGCAGGCAGGCAGAAATGTGCTTTTAATTTAACTTTTTATTTAGAACAAGTTGAATTTATAATTTCATATATTTTAATATATGATTATTTTAATATTCTTTATTTAGGAAATCAAATAAATTATATTTTATACCATCAGTTCATGAAGAACTCCTTTGCTGGCAAAATATATAGTTCCCTAGTTATTTTGTAATCATTTAACCAACTATATCAAAAGATAGCAGTCATTTAGTACTTACTTCCCACCAAGCACTGTCACAATTTTAGTCTCTTAGAGTGTAGTTCATCACATTTAATACTCATAAAAACCTGATGAGGTAGGTCTTGTTCTGGCTACTATTCTAGTTTTATAGAATTTAAAACTGAGGAATAGAAGAATTAGTTAACTTGACAGTAATTTTACAGTAAGATACAGGCAGAGCCAGACTCCAAACTTGGCTTGACTACTTCTAAATTGCCATCCTTATCAAGTTGAGTAAAAAGTGGAAATTTCTTCCTTCTCTATATCAACTTTATCATCAGTAAGGTTTTTGGAGGATATGTGGGAGAGTCAAATTTAGATTCCCATGAGGAATCCCCATCTTTTGATCTTATTTTCTCATCAGCCATCTAAGCATAACTGAATTTCCAGAAATGACTTCTCTAGTATTTTTGATACAATATTCTAATTCTCAGTAAACGTTCAGTAATTATCTCAATACTGAACTTATTTGCAAAACTATAAAGTATAAATATTAGATTTTAAGTATCAAATTTACTAAGTAATTTAATTTTAATTATTAAATTTTAAATATTAAATTTAATAAGTAATGAATATATTAAATAATAAATGTGAAGAAATTCAGAAAGAACATAGAGTCATATTTCATACCTAAATTCATGCATAATGGTTAGAAGTAGGCCACAGAGTTCACTGACTTTCTAATGACCTAGGTAAATATAATCAGATGAAAGATTCTCATGGTCAATAGGATGAGTGAAAACAAGTGGTGCTCAGAAGAAAGTTGCCTATTGATGAAACTGAAGAATTTCTTTCAGTAGCTCACAAGTAGAATGAATGAAAAAAATGAATGTGGTTGTAAAAGAACTGTAAAAATAGTATGCTCGATTCAATTATTTATCCTGAACTTAGTTATTGTAACTGTAGTTTCATTTAAACTACCCTATGCACAGAGAAAATATTTTGCAACTTTCCAGGTTCAATTCTGAAATTAGAATCATGAGATAAAATTTAAATTGCCTTTCAAGCAATATTCCAGTAAGACTAAATTTTAACTTTTAATAAGAATTGGTCATTAGAGTTTTGAAGGTCTAAAATTTCTCTGAAGAATCTGGGGGGGAGATAGTTTTCATTGTTAACTAGAATAAAATAACACAAGTTACTGGTGTACTTTATGTAAATAAATGCATGGAATCAGCCATGAGCTCAATATATAGCTACTATCACATTCCACCTAAATTTTGGTCAATCAAATAATTGTGGGACGGGACAAAATATGCCTTGGGAACAATTGCTTATTTGGTTCAATAGAGAGAAAAATGAGTACATTTATATGCCAAACCATAAATATAATGATTTTTGTGTAGACATTTTTAAAAACAGTAAGCTAAATGATCACTTATGCAAGCACATACTTTTAAATCTACGTATTAAACATTGTGTAATTCAGTATGGTGGATTAGTAGTTTCTTTTAGTTTTTTTTTTTTTTTAAGTTTTTTTAGGTTTGATTGATGAAAACTGATGAGTGTCTGATCAACCTAGAATTTACTATTGAAATGTATTTCCTTGAACTAAAGTTTAAACTCTGCTTTATGTTGCTCCTACTGTATAGAGCCATATCATCAAAATATTTTGTCTAAATTCCTAGATAAAGAACCATATGGCCTGTTTCATTGAACTTTCATATTTGTCCCTTTTAGCCATTTACCTGAAAGTTGAGAAATACAGCCTCTATACATGGCATGGTTGAACAGTAATTCTTAATAGAAAAGTCTAGCAGCTGGTCTTGGAAACATTAAAAGAAAGAGTAGCTAAATGAATGAAAGCAAAGTTTAAAATTACTCAATTCTTGAAAAAGTTGAAAAGACAAAGCATGGGAAATATAATTATTTCTAAAATATATTAAAAAATGTGAAATGTGAACAGAGTTGGTAAAAATTCAAGTAATTTTAAAATAATTGAAATAATTGAATTGAGAGTCTCATGGGAAATATATACTTTTAAGTTTTCACAAAACATAATCCCTACTTTGACAAGATCAGAGTTTATGAGTGAGTCAAGTGAACAAATAATTTCCATTTAACAAAGTGATATTCTAGAAATAATCACAATACTACAGTGTATGAATATAAGGTATGTATTATTCACTAGGAAAAAATGATGTCTGAATTTAAATAATAAGCATCATTTTTTAACCATGTTCTTACAGACATTTTTCAGGAGTTTTGAATGAATGCATTTTTGTAAAAAATAGAGTTTTTAAATTAAATTGGCTCCTTTTTCATCAAGGTAGTTGATGCAGCCACACATCCCCAAAATAATTTTATCTGCAGACACAACCTAAAAAACACTATATAATGATTAAACAAGTCTGACATTTTTGTGGTAAAATGCCAGTATTATTTTTTATTCTGTTTGTCATGACCCAGAAAAATACAATAAAAATGAGTTACTAGGAGTTCCCTTTCTTCCATAACAGCATGAGAAACACTGCAGGCCTGCTCTTCAGAGAACTGGTGACAAATTTTAAAAATAAAAACATTTAAAAATCTCCAAGAATGACCATGAAAACATAAAGCAACTAAAGAAACATTTACTTGTCTATTAAAAGCTTGGTAAGGACTAAGAGAGTGTGATATTTAAATCATGATTCATGCCTTCTTTCTCACTCACAGCTCAGTGAGATTAAAAATGCACTCCAGGTACAACCAAGAACAGAAGGCTGCTTATTCCCTCAAACTCCCAGGCAAAGGGCATCTTCACCAACAGGAAAACATAATAAGTGTGTTTCACGTTTCTTTTACCTACCCATTGCTGAGAGTGGCATCTGGGCAAAACTGATTAATGTGGGCTCATCCATTCTGCCTGACCCTCACCCATGTGACAGAGGCTCTGCCTTGGGTGCAGTGCTTTGACTGTACCAGCTGCTCTTACTCTCCTTGTCCCAGCTCATGAAGCAGAGATTCCATGCCAAGAAAGGCAAATCAAGAAGACTTGGGTTGTTCACCAGTCTCCCCCAAATGTTAGATCTTAAAGAAGAGTTTACATATTGGAGAGAAGTAGATTATTGACCCTGCCCACCCCTACGCATACAGCACCAGAGCTAAGGTATTTTTTCAGGTTGTATGAGGGAGAAGAAAATCAGGCTGTAGAAATGGATTTGGAAATGACCATCAAAGTAAATAACTTTATTTGCAATAGAGGACAAGGAAATCCAAAAGAAGGATTACTGTAACCATGGTGGTAATTGCGTTCAAAGCACATTGAGAAGAAAATGATAGATTCCTTGGAGATACATACTATAATCTGGTAACAGTTATGAAAAATATTTGTAAAAGACATATCTGATCAAGGACAATGTTCCAAAATACATGATGAACTCTTAAAATGTAACATTGAAAAACATAAATGGGCAGAAGACTTGAACAGGCACCTCATCAAAGAAGATATAATGATGATAATTAAGCACATGGCAAATTTAACAATTAGATATAACAGCACACCTATTAGAATGACCAAAATCCAAAATACTGATACCACCAAATGCTGAAAAAAATATGGAGCATCAGAAATTCATACTTTACTGCTGGAAATACAAATTTTTATAGCCATTTTGGAAGACAATTTAGCATATTCTTACAAAATTAAGCTGTATAATCCAAACTTTTACCATATAAGCTAATAATCAAACTTCTTGACATTTTTCCAAGGGAGTCAAAACTTATGCCTACACAAAAACATACACATGGATGTTTATTGCAACTTTATCCATAAATACCATAACTTGGAAGTAACTAAGGTGTCTTTCAATGAGAAAGTGAATGAATAAATGTAGAACCACCAAATAATAGAACTTTGTTCAGCTTTAAAAAGAAATGAGGTACCTAGTTATGAACTGTTACATTGAAAATTTAAATGCTACAGACTGAAAGAAGTCAGTCTATAAATACTACAACCTATATAATTCCAACTATATGAAATTCTAGAAAAAGTAAAGCTGTGAAAGCAATTTAAAAATCACTGCTTGCCTGTGATGGAAGATAGGGAAGAAGAAATGAATAGCAGAAGCATAGAGAATTTTTAGACCAGTGAAATTAGTCTATATGATATTGCAGTTGTGACTATACACCATCGTACTTTTATCCAGACTCATAGAATGTGCAACACTGAAGATGAATTCCATGATAAACCATCATCTTTGTGTGATAATGATGTGTGTAGGTTTATCCTTTGTAACAAATGTACCACTCTGTTAATAGGAATGCTAGACATGCACGGGGTTAGAGGGTGTATGAAAAGTCTCTTTTCATTCAGTTCAATTTTTTTTGTGATCCTAAAACTGCTCTAAAAAACAATTTTCTTAATTATAAATTTAAAATAATACAAATAAATAACTGCAGATAATAAGGCAACAGGAACAAATGACAAGAAACCAGACTTTAAGGTTAATGTAACAAACATCTGTAAATACATACTTGATCTCGTTTCTTCTCTCAGAATCTCCAAAGCATAAAACAGGGTCACAGTTAAAACAATGAAACACTCATTGATAATATTTATAGATGTTACATAGATAACAATAACACAAAAAATGAAAAGGTAATAAAATCTTAAAAAGGATTGTTTGATATCTCTCTGGAAATGTTGGTATAAATCAATCATCTCTGGTCAGTCAAAATGTATATGGAAAATCCTAGAACAATTATTAGGGTTAATAACATAAAAATAGTGAAATATTTGAAAAAACAAAATATTACTTTAGAAAACACCAACTTAATACAAAAGAAAGTATTTAAAGAGAATAATAGAAAATTCATGAAACATATACAAAAAATGGTAAAAAGGCACATATAGACCCAAATATATCAATAGCAATTAAATGCAAATTGTTTAAACAATGCTATCAAAAAGCAGAGATTATAAGATTAAAGCGCAATATAGGCCATCCATAGTACTTTGTATTTAAATGCTTTAATTAGTGTTTCAAAGTATAGTACTTTGAATTAAAAGATAAAAACAGCATTTTTATTCTGTTTCTGTGTTTGTGGTGCTAGGAATTAAGCCTATTTTTAAGATGGCAATTTTTAAAATTTATTTATATTTTCAATATATTCTAAATTAAAGTTTTTTTAAGAAATATAAATTATACTCCCTGATTCTAACATTTCTACGAAGGAACAAAGGAAAAAAGCAAAATCAACACAATTTCTACAAAGAATAACAAAATTAGAAAAATTACCCCACCTAATTCTAAGATTTAGTATAAAGCTATGGTAAGCAAGCAATTGATATTTATAAAGTACAGATAAATTGATCAATGGTACATAATGAAGACTTGAAAAACAAACTTATTTGTTGTCAAAAATGTGAATGCCCAAAAAGTAACTTCAAAGATATTGTATATTATTATTTGTAAAGATATTCAAATTCAGAATACAAGGTAACACCACTAGAAACTAGTTAGATTAGTTAAAATTATAAAAATGTTGATACTAAATATTTGTGAAGATGTCAAGGAAATAGAGATCTCACACAATACCATTAGTGACATAAAATGGTACAATCATAATGCAAAATAATTTTTCAATTTCCTTAAATGGTAAGCATATACCAACCAAATAAAATGGCCATATAATGCTGTCATCACACTCCTAGATATTTACCCAAGATTATGAAACCTATATTCACACAAAGATATGTAAGATGTCTATGCCAATATTCATAGCATATTGTAATATTCAAACTGGAAAAATTGCAAATGCTTATCACCGAATAAATGGAAAAGTTGTGGTGCATTCTTTCAGTGGAATATACTAGTTGGCCACAGTAAGAAACAGCCCCTTGTTACCATCAACAATATAAATGAATAGTCATACTTGGTAAAAGAAACCTTTGAAATACAATCTGGGTGCAGTCTTTATCACCTGTAATCCCATTTACTAGAGAGATAGAGCAGGAGGATCTCAAGTTCAAGACCAGCCTGGGCAAATAACAAGACTATTTTTTAAAAAGCTGGGGGTGGGGTGGGGAGAAGAGAACTCTTTATGCTTTCTGGTTTATGGGATGGGAGAAAATTGGATTACATGAAGGCATGGAGAAACATCATTCAGTGAGTAAGCTGCTCATTTTCTTGTTTCTGGTAATATTTTCACAGTTATATACTGTGTTAAAACTGAGCTAATTTTATACTTTTTGTAGTTCTGTTATAATTCAATAAAATGGAAGAAATATTAAAGGTAGAATTACCTAGCAGATATATTTTATGTACAGGTAATGGCAATCATTTGAAAAATAGTCCATGATAATTTTTAAAATGTAAAAGAATATGAAAATTAATGTATTATAGACTTATAGATTATTTGTCATTGTTATTGCAAAAATAAGATACTATTGTTATATTTCTATTGTAATTGAGACATTAATAACATTTTATATAAAATTATTTCAACTAGAAAAAAACATGTCAAAAACTTGATTAAATATTCTGATATATTTTATATCATATTTTTCATTAAAAAATAAAACACCTTCTACTTAGAAGCAAAAGAAGACTACTAAATAGGTACTAGATGGATTTGGTTATTTAATATGGAGGTGGAATATGATCAAGAATCAAATTTTCACTAACACACTCTGTAAGGCTTATTATATAATAGAAATAATATAGAACTATAATTCTCATAATTTGGAGTAAACATGTATTTTAATGAGAGACAAATTCAGTTGTCTAGAATTGAAAATTGGAAGAAAATAGAATGAGAAGTTTAAGAGAATATGAGAGCAAACTTTTAATTGGCTAATGGTATCTAGGAAGGAGTAATGACTAGTATGAAGGCTGGAATTCAGGATCCTTAAGGGGAGAGTACTGGTAAAATTTTGGTAAACAGAATTGATTATCAAGTTTGGTGGGTGACAGCAAAAAGAGGAAGGGAATATACTCACAGCCAAAAGACATCATGAAAAATAAGACATTTATATTTGACAGAAGCCAAGTTGATAAGACATATAATAATTGTACATGTTTATCTAATGGAGTGTGATGTTTTGATTCATGTACTCTTCATGTGATAATCAAATCTGGGTAATTTGAACTTGAACTTTTATCATTTTTTTACAATGAGTACTCAAAAATCCTCTCTTCTAACCACTTTGCAATACACAATGAATTATTATCAACTATGTTCACCCCACTATGCCGAAGAACACAGGACCATTTTCCACTTTCTGTCACATTGTACCCGTTGACCAACTTCCCTGCCCTTTCTAACCTTTGGCAATTAACATTCTACTCTAACTTCTAAGAGATCAGTTTTTTAGATTCTGAGTCATAATCTCATATGAATAAGATTACGTAGTGTTTGTCTTTCTAATTTATTTCACTTAATGAATGACTTTGAAGTCCATTCATGACAAAAAAGACAGGATTTCATCCTTCCTTATGATGGAATAGTAACCAATTGTATACTTACTTCACATTTTCTTTACCCATTTTTCCACTGGCATTTAGGTTGAATCCACATCCTGACTATTGTGAATAGTGCAACCATAAATGTGAGAGTGTAGATTACATTTCTGAGATACTCCTCTGATTTCTATATATATCCAGTAGTAAGATTACTGGATTTCATACCAGTTCTATTTTTAGTTTCTTGAAGGACAGCCATAGTAGTTTCCAAATTAGCTATACTAAATTGTTTTTGCAAACTTAGTAAAAGGACATCTCATAAGCTTTATGAGAGAATAATGGACAATAATAGAAAAATTATGAATGCTTGTATTTCAAATCCTAAAATATTTGCTTATTTGTAACAAAATACATTTAATTCTCAAAAAATACACTTTTCAAATATTTTTTCTGAAGTAAATTATTAATGTTGAAATTTACGAAAACTTTAGTAGAATTTAAAATACCATGGGCTTATGAAGCCCTGTGGAATACAAATTTAAACTTCAATTTAAGATGATTTTATGATGTTTACTTTTAAAAGGTTGTGTTACTATAACATGATAGAAGAGTAGTTTCTTCAAAATAATTATAATTTCATATTAAGCCCTGTACAGGGTAATTGTGCTGTTTCATGCCACTTTATTCTTGAGGGAAGAAATCTATTATGTAAGTATCTTCCCAACTAGATTAATAGGGTCATTCATGTGTGATGTGGAAAGTAATTGCATGCTACACTGAGTTCAAACAAATGTTATTTTTAGCCTTCCTTATTATATACCCCACATAAATATATCTCACTGACATTTTTAGACAATGGTCAAAATAATCACAAAAGATTGCTTAGTGCTGATTATAATATCTTTGGAAAAGTGCATGCTATGTCATGTTTCATCGTAGTTAAAAATCTCTGTTTAGTTAAACATTAATATAAGAGGAAGCTGACCTTTCAAGAATCAAGCCTGAATAGCAACAAGAAAAAGACTTTGAAAATGATCATTTTGGTTGTTGTTCATTTTTTTTCTAGAGGACTTATTGTCATCTTTACCTAAGTTGACTTGGAAAATATCTATGATTATCTAGATATTATCATAATGTCCATAATTTCTTTTGTAATTATTGGCTCTTGATCCTATCTAGTTCTAAGAAGATAGGCTATATGCTAGTAAGTGAAATATAAATATAGTTGAAAGTAGAGATAATTCTTTAAGGCAATTCAGTTTATAAGCACTGCATTGATTCAACTCCATACTGATGTTTTTTTGAAGAAAGTAAATATTTTGTAAAGAGTGTTTTTGATGTTCATAAAGGCTTGATAATTAGTGAAGAATAACTATTATAAAGAAGCACTATTGTAAACGGAGGCTGTAGTGAATTACATATGTGTGTGTTGTTTATTTTTTATAGATTGCTACATTTAAAGCTTTTTAAGTTTTTTTTTTTTACTTACATATTTCTTTTTTTCTCTCTGTCCACAACATAATTCTAAAGTAGCAATGATTCTGAAGGCCCTGCATGAGCAAAGGTTAGTATTTGTACCACTATTTCTCTGAGTTCTAGAGCAGTATCTAATGCAACTAGTTTCTTAAATATTTGCTTTATGATCATGGTTACTGCTTAAAAGTTTCAGGGAAAGTTTTTGGTTGTAAAGTTCCAGTTACTTTAAGACACATCAGCATAATTTGCTAGCAATTTAATTTAACATAAGAAGCAATGATAGTCTGCATTTCTTGGAATTTAAATTATGTTTCATCTAGAAACAACAAGACTCTAAATCTGAATCTGTTCAATTAGGGCTAATGTGATATAATGACAAAATTAGTCCAGAAGATGTTTAAAGTTTTAGAAATAAATCATGGTAGAAAGAGTTTCAGACTTAAGAATACCAATTCAACCTTTGAAACTACTTTTAAAGCAAACACAAGCAAAATCATGCTTTAGTAAATGAATACTAACTCAGGTCAAATATACATTTCCAACATGAAAAATAATTAATGATGTGACTATCTTTATATTTAAATATCCATTTTTGAAGTGTTGATAATCAAATGAAGTACAAGGTGAAAACATTGCTGTAAGTCTTAAAAATGACAATAAATTGCATGCAATTTAAATTTGAACAAAATTTTTAAAATGAAATAATAAAATAGTAAAGCATTCATAACAAGGATCCCTTGTTTAATTTAATAGTATGCAACTTTAACTCATGAGTTACTAAACAGATGATATAAAAGTGTATATTATGTTGTGTTGCTTTTTAAAATTTGTTCCAATTAGTTATACATGATATTAGAATGCATTTTAACATATCATACATAAATGGAGTATAAATTCTAATTCCTCTGGTTGTACATGATGTAGAATTACACTGGTCATCTAATCATATATGCACATAGCATAATAATGTCTGATTCATTCTACTGTCCTTCCTACCCCCATACCCACTCCCCTCCCTCACTCCCCTCTCTTTAATCCAAAGTACCTCTACCCTTCCCATCCTACCCATCTAATGAATGAGCATTAGCATATAAGAGAAAACATTTGTCCTCTGGTTTTTTGGGATTGGCTTCTTTTGCTTAATATGATATTCTCCAGGTTTATCCATTTACCTGCAAATGCCATAATTTCATTCTTCTTTACGGCTGAGTAATAGTCCATTTTGAATATATACCACACTTTTTTTTATCCATTCATCTCTTGAAGAGCACATAGGCTGGTCCCATAGTTTACTTATTGTGAATTGAGCTGCTGTTGCTTTTAAATCTTTCATTCTTGCCAATTTGCTCTCATTTTTGTCTCTATGTTCTTCCTCCTCTTCCAGCTGCTGTATAATACCATTGATGTGGCTGCATCACCATACTATGCTAATTTTAAGCCCTTTGGGTATAAACAGAGGAGTGGCATAACTGGGTCAAATGGTGGTTCCATTCCAAGTTTTCTGAGGAATTTCCATGCTGCTTTCCATAGGAGTTGCTCCAATTTGCAGTCCTACCAGCAATGTATGAGAGTATCTTCTCCCCCACATCCTTGCCAACACTTATTATTGCTTATATTCTTGAAAATTGCCATTCTGATGGGGGATAAAATCTCAGTGTGGCTTTGATTTGCATTTCTCTAATTACTAGAGATGTTGAACATTTTTTCATATATTTGATGATGAATTGTATTTTTTCTTCTGTGAAGTGTCTTTTCAGTTTCTTGGCCCAATTATTGATTAGGTTACTTGGTTTTTTGGTGTTGAATTTTTTGAGTTCTTTATATATCCTTGAGATTAGTAATCTATCTAAGGTTTATGTGCTAATGATTTTCTCCCACTCTGTTGTCTGTCTCTTCACATTACTGATTATATCCATTGCTCTGAAGAAGCTTTTTAGTTTGGTTCCATCCCATTTATTGATTCTTGATTTTTACTTCTCATGCTTTAAGAGTCTTGTTAAGGAAGTCAGTTCCTAAGCTAAAGGTGGTGATACGGGTTTTTTTCTTCTATTAGGTGCAGGGTCTCTGTTTCTAGTGCCTAAGTCCTTGATTAACCTTGAGTTGAGTTTTGGGCAGGGTGAGAAATAAAGGTTTAATTTCATTTTGCTACATATAGACATCCAGTTTTCCCAGCACCATTTGTTGAAAATGCTAACTTTTCTCCATGAATGCTTTTTGTCACCTTCTCTAGTGTGAGGTAATTGTATTTATGTGGGTTTGATTCTGTGTCTTCTGTTTTGCACCATTGGTATACGTGTGTGTGTGTTGGTGCCAATACCATGCTGTTTTTGTTTCTATGGCTCTGTAATTTAATTTAAGATCTGGTATTGTGAGGCCTCCTGCTTCACTCTTCTTGCTAAGGATTGCCTTGGTTATTCTGGGTCTCTTATTTTTCCACATGAATTTCATGATTGCTTTTTCTAGTTCTATGAAGAATATCATTAGGATGTTAATAGGAATTGCATTAAATCTGTATAACATTTTTGGAGTATGGACAACTCAATTAACAATGTGCAAGCTCATCAACTATCCAATTCTAAAATCATTGCAATATGCTTATATTTATAAGCTCTTTCCTATCTTAATTTTCTCTCTTATTAACTGTAAGTACATAGGCCATCACATCATTTACTCTCCTCCCTGACCTGAAGTATCTTTTCATCTTGTCTTATCATCACTTTGCAAAGCTACTACAATCACAAGTAATGTAACTCCTATATATTCCCAACTGTTTTATCCAGTTGCTGAAAAAAAATTTTTTGTAGAATTCTATTTATTGGGTTTATTACAATTCACTGACCTATGTTCTGGCTTGACCCTAAATGTTGCTTTTAAATCTTTAATTCCTGCCAACTTGCTCTCATTTTTGTCAATTTTACTCTATGTTCTTCCTCCTCTTCCAATTCAATTTATCTTCTCCATTCTAAAGAGAAAATTCATCCTGGATATCATTGAGATAAATAATGCCTATCCAGTAAGAACTCTCTGAACTTCTAAAATTTATATATATTACCTATATGTGTCTTCTTTTTCATATTTCATCAAAAGTAGGATAGTTCCTGCAAGACTGCCTTTTTTCTGTTTTTGCAAAGCAGATCAAATTTTGAAATTTTATAAATAAAATTAGAGAGTACTGTGCCATAGAGAAGTACTCAAATAGGGAATGTAATTACCTGGAAATAAAGAGTCTAAGCTTTTAAGCATTCTACACAGGAATTTAAATTCAAAAACAGTATTTGAACTGTATGAATATGGTTATAGTTGAATTAACAGTCCCCACCAAATCAGAGGATATAAATATAATAAGGAAATTATAGTAGAGGGAGATTAAGCAGGGGAGTTCAATGTGCCATATATACACTTCTGTAATCCCCCCAACAGTTTTGCATATTTGGTAATTTAAAATAAATTTTCTACATTTATAGGTTAATACTTTTTCATAGTATCATTAACTAAAATTCATTTTTTCTAATTCCTTTAGTTTTTACCTAATACCCTTTGCATGTACCAATATCCCATCCAGGGTACAACATAATGTTTAGCTGATGAGTTTTCCAAGTTGCTCTTGGTAATGATAATTTCCAAGACCTTTGTTTTTGATGACATTGATTGTTTTACAGAATAGTGGTCTGATGTTTTGCAAAATATCCCCCAATAAATATTTCTCTGAATTTTCTTCATAATTAGAATGTAGTTTTGTGAGTGGGGTCCATTTAAGACTTCGGAAACATGAGAAAAATTGTTAGAAATATAAGCCTAGCATTTAGCTTTTATAATGGCTTAGATGTCTAGGGTCCTCTAGAGCTCCTGATTGGGAGGTCAGATGACTCACCAGAGTTGCAGAGCCCTTAGAAGTTCCACTGGTCCCTGAGTTTTTGTAGACTTAAGAGGGGAAAGGCCACAATATTGGCTTTTTTCTCCTTAGCCCTTTTACTTCTTTGACTTTGGTCTCCTGGTTTTGTTTTTAAACATCTAACAGACCAGTTTCACCAGTCTTAAACTGGAAGTAATTGGTTATACTTTAACGCCTATAATTTTACAGTAGCCCCTTTCGTTCAATACCAGTACTGGAAATTAGTGTTATGTCCTTTCTGTCATGTAGGTGATGCCTTATTATCTTAACTTGGGTTGTTGTGTTAGCAGTACTTTCGCAAAATACTAACAGGAAATAGTTAAAGTTTTACAAGGAAAATATGAAAATGAAATTAACAAGAGGAACACTCTTAATGACTGGCAGATTCTTCTGAGGTATGAAAGCCTCTCATTAATATGACAAACAATATGCTTTATCTACTCAAAGCAAACATATGTAAACCAGGTTTTAAATAATATTGTGGCCACTTTATGTCAGACACAGATACAATGTATAAAAGACAGGATTAGACACACATGAGGTTTCATTTTTTAAACTTTTACATAACACTTAGACAAGGCTTGAAAATTCAGAAATTCAGTTCTTAGATGTACATATACCTCTAAGTCATGCATATCCGAGGTGTAAACTCTTTTAATAACCTTACATAGTAGTTGTTAATTTAACCAGTTGTGGGGCTATCATTTAAGAGAGTTTAAAATAGGTACAAACCCTACTTTATGAACTGTTTCCCTAAGAAGCAGACAAGAAATTACCTTGATAGATAAGCATATCAGTGTTTTAAGAAACCCTGTTGTTAAACCTAGAAAATTTCATTGCTCTATAGCAGTACATTATAATTTGACTTTAGTAAAGCTGTGCTACTTATGATCGACTAAATCACATGCAAACATTTTGAAATTCATCTTCTATAAACCTCTGTGACTTAGACATTGTACAACTTGTTTACCTTATAAGATAAACAAAATATATTTTCATTTTTATATCTCTTTAACTTATATTCTGCAAGTATTTTATTCAACTTTTTTTTTTTTTTTTTTTTTTTTTGCTGCTGTGTCCAAAAGACCTGACAGGAACAATTAGAGAGGAGAACAAAGTTTATTTGGAGGTTCACAGTTGCTGAGGTTTCAGTCCATAGGTAGCTGGCTGCGTTCTTGGGGGCTCTAGGTGAGGCAGAACATCGTGGCAGAAGAGAAGTGACTCAGGATTATCAGGAAGCAGAGAGAGAAAGACTCCCCTTGCCAGGCAAAATACATACTATCATGACTGTCCCCAGTTCCAATCTGATTCAGCAACACCCTACCTTTCTTCAGTTACCACTGTTAGTTCCCATCATGGGATTAATTCACTGACTGTGTTAAGGGTCTCAATCCAATCATTTTACCACTGAATGTGCTTTCATTGCTTCACACAATCTAAACCATAAGAGAAACTGTACTTATTAAATTTCTGAAATTAAATAAATTATTCCTTTATATAAGATGAAATACTTTGCTTTTCACAGCATTTCAAGCAAAACATAGCTGAAACTTTTATACTCTTTGCATATAGAATTAAACTTTTAGAAATGGGTGTGGTGGTTCACACCTATAATCCTAGTATCTTGGAAAACTGAGGCAGGAGAATTACTAGTTCACAGCCAGCCTCAGCAACTTGGTGAGACCATATTCTCTAAGTGAGACTCTGTTTCAAAATAAAAAAATGAAATATGGCTAGGGATGTAGCTCAGGGATTAAGCATCCCAGGGTTCAACCCCTGGTACAACAAAGAAAAATAATTATATGTGTTAGAATTTTAGCTTTTAGCAAACTTCCTTGCTTTTAGTGAAGATCCAGAAACAGAGCAGTACAAAACTGTTTTTCATTTACTAACAACTTATACAAGCACATTTAATATATCCTAATATATTGCCATATAGAATTCAGAACTCAGGGGTACTTGAATTTATATTTAGCAGTTGCTGTTTTAGTATTTTAACTTGGCAAAATAATCAGATATCTCTTAACATGCATGCATGAAGATTAATCCTATTCATGTTAAGTTACCCAGAAAAACCAAAGTATCATACAAGTATAGTTACCACTTTAATTCAGTCATCCTTGCCAAAGAAAAATTATTTAAAGCAATGGACGTTACACTTTAAACATTTTAAGGAAATAAACACTTTCTTGACTTAAATATCACCTAGAAAAGGATGTGGGTTAGTGATTTCAAAGACAGCTATTCTCTTGCCCATGTAGAATGACCCCTTTTGGTAAAGGTTTATTTAAGGTCCATGAATTGAAAAGGCATGTGGATCTCTTAATTAAATTTATGATCACTCTTTCCTATAAGCCAATTGATACCATATGCACAATATATGGACCCATAAATATATGTGGATACAACATACAATGCACAGGCATGACATAGAGAGAGATAAAATAGAAAACAAAGATTGTGTAACTTTTTAACAGACATTAGATCTCCACAGGTAGGAGACAATTGCTCCAAAAGTCTCTATCGGATTTAACCCTTGGGGAATTAAAATAGAACCCCTCATAGATTTTTACATAGGGCAGGCCTGTACAGTTGAAAATGTTGGACATAGAGTCTAGCAGCCATGGTAGACACTCAGATCAAAGGCTCAGGTGTCCATGTGTCCTCTATTGGTGTCAGATTCACCCCCACCATCACCAGTGTTAAACTCCAGTTAAACAAGCCTGATTGGAAAATAATAATAATAATTTGGGTGTGCAGGATGAAAGGTGAATTCACCAGGAAAAGTGAGCTAAAAAGACAGTTTTCCTAAAAAATTGGAATGGCCATGGATATTCTAGTAAAGAAATATGGGGAATATCTTTGCCAGACCACAGTTCACTTTTGGATCAGAGCCAGTCCTTTCCCTTTGTCTCTGCATTTCTGCAGAATCCCAGAGTACAAGAAAATTTGATAGCAGTTTGGGTTTGAAAGTGACACCTTTTTTCCTTGGTCTTAAATCATTTTGGGCAAACCCTCGTGCAAATCAAGCGATAAGATGATGTTGAAATTTGTTTCCCGTGGGTCAGTTCTCCCCATCCTCCAACTGGTAATTTTTTTTTTATTTACTTATTGATTCATTGAACACAAATGGAG
>JAJEJO010052809.1:19801-46730 GCA_020662805.1 Glaucomys volans | reverse complement strand
TTTTTTTTTTTTTTTTGGTGTCAAGTTTTTAGAGTTTTTTATATATGCTGGATATTAATGCTCTATTTGAGGTGTAGGTGGTAACAATTTCCTCCCATTCTGTTGGTTCATTCTTTATATTATTTATTGTTTCCTTTACTGTGAAGAAGATTTTTAGTTTGATAAATCCCATTTATGATTCTTGATTGTACTTCTTGCACTCTAGGAGTGGAGGAATTTGGTTCCTAAGCTGACACGATGGAGATTTGGGCCTTCTTTTCCTTCTCTTAGGTACAGAGTTTCAGGTCTCATACCTAGGTCCTTGATATACTTTGAGTTGAGTTTTGTGCAGGATGAGAGATTGGGGTTCAATTTCATTTTGCTACATTATGGATTTCCAGTCTTCCCAGCACCACTTATTGAAGAGGTTATCTTTCTCCAATGTATGTTTATGGTGCCTTTGTCTAGTATGAGATAGCTGTATTTATATGGGTTTGTCTCTGTGTCTTCTATTCTGTTCCATTGGTTTTCATGTCTGTTTTGCTACCAATACCATGCTGTTTTATTCCTATACCTCTGTAGTATAATTTAAGGTCTGGAATTGTGATGTGTCCTGCTTCACTCCTCTTGCTGAGGATTGTTTTGGCTATTCTGGGTCTCTTATTTTTCCAAATGAATTTCATGACTGCTGTTTCTATTTATATGAAGAACATCATTGGAATTTTAATAGGAATTGCTTTATTTTAGTATGGCCATTTTGACAATATTAAGTTTGCCTATCCAAGAACATGGGAGATCTTTCCATCTTCCAAGGTCTTCTTCAGTTACTTTCTTTAGTGTTCTGTAGTTTGCATTGTAGAGGTCTTTCCCTGTTTTGTTAGATTGATTCCCAAGTATTTCTTTTCTTTTTTTTTGAGGCTATTGTGAATGGAGTAGCTTTCCTAATTTCTCCTTTGGTTGATTCATCATTGGTTGTAGGAATGCAATTGATTTATGGGTGTTAATTTTATAACCTGCTACTTTGCTGAGCTCATTTTTGAGCTCCAGTGGAGTTTTTTTGGGTCTTCTGTAGAAGCATGTTTTCAGCAACTAGGGATAGTTTGAGTTTTTCTTTTTCTATTTGTATTCCTTTAATTTATTTCTTTTGCCTAATTCCTCTGAGAATTTCAAAGACCATGTCGAATAGAAGTGGCATCACATATGTGTGTGTATATGTGTGGCTAGGGATGGAACCCAGAGCCTCACACATGCTAGGCAAGTACTCTACCATTGAGGCCCATCCCCAGCCCCAGCCATCATTCTTGTCTCTCCCTGGGAGCCTCCTGATGTGTGTTAACTCATATGTGAAGAGCACACCCAACCCACTAATTCTACCACAAGCCAGATTCTGAATTTAGTTTGGGTTTAACTGGGACATCAATGCTACACCTGCAAGAGGAGGGAACTGAGGGTTAGAGGAGGAAAGTGACTGTATTTGTGTTGAGGCTTGGTACATCTGGGCTTGGTTATTTATAGCTGCTCTTGGTGGAGGTTTGAATGTGGAAGCTTAGATGAGCTACTGTGTCACAATCCTGCTGTTAGTACCAGCAGCATGGTGACATGAGGCTGAGGCTTTCAAAAAGACTTTACTAAAGACTTGAAGGTGACATGGGAATAAACACAGAGCAAAATGATGTTAGATCACCTGTCTCCCAAATTATATGTCTCCTTTGTCTTTTCAACAAAGGCATCCATTCCCATTCTATCTCTGAGCCACTTCCATATAGTTCTCTGGGCATAATCTGTCCCCTTCTAACCTGCCTGAGACTGGGCTGCAGAGTTTCCATTTTCTGGACAGAGGAATTACATGACTATTTTTCTAGATCACAGATTTCAGTCTTTATCAAAATATCTATTGACTCAATACAGCACATTGTCTCAATTCATCTGAAACAACAGAGACTTTTTCCTCAAGATGACACGTCAGACTTCAGAAGTCTGCCTTTCTTTTTTTGATTCAACCACTTTGCCAGCTCTGCACATTGTGGGTATATAAGAGGCCACTCTGACCATTCCTCTGCCTTGCCCACAGGCTTGTCTCAGTTCCCTTTCACTATCACTGACCCAATACCTAGATTTTATTTTTTTTCTTCCTTTTATTTTTGATACTGGAGATTGAACCCAGGGATACTCTACCACTGAGCTACATCCCTAGCCTTTTTTATTTTTATTTACTTTTTTTTCAAACCCAGAGCCTCACACATGCTAGGCAAGAGTAGAACAATGAGCTACATCCCCAGTCCCCTTATTTTTTATTTTAGGCAGTGTTTTAGTCAGCATTTTCAGTCGTTGTGACAAAAGAATCTGGCCAGAACAACTGTAGAGGAAGAAGAGTTTATTTGGGGGCTCATCGTTTCAGAGGTTTCAATCCACAGGAATGGACAGCAGGCTCCATTCCTTGGGGCTCCAGGTGAGGCAGAACATCATGGCAGAAGAGTGTAGTGAAGGGAAGCAGCTCACATGACAATCAGAGAGCAGAGGGAGCTGCTCCACTCACCAGATACAAAGCCATACTCCCAATGCCCCACCTCTTCCAGCCACACCTTACCTGCCTTCAACTACCATTCAATGAATACCATCAGGTGATTAATTCACTAACTGGGTTAAGGCTCTCGTAACCCAGTCATTTTTTCTCTGAAACTTTGTGTATTGTCTAACACATGAGCTTTTGAGGGACAGTTCACATCCAAACTATAACAGGGAGGGTCTTGCTAAGGTACCCAAGCTGACCTCCAACTTGTGATCTTCCTGCCTCACCCTCCCAAATTGCTGGAATTACAGGCATGTACCCCCACACCCAGCTAGTACCTAGATTTTCTAAGCAAAGCTATAATTAGCTAAGCATTCCTGCCTATTCTGCCTTTCATCAACCCCAGGGCTTTTGGGACGATGTTGCTTCATAACACAGGAAGATTGCTGAATAGTCTTGTCTACCCTGTAAAGTTTTAGATAGGCTAAAGATCTCATCTTGAAGACTAGCTGGTCAACTGGTTGCATTTATAAACTCCTATCACAGAGATCAAGAGCAGGCTTGAGAGTCTCCACTGAATTCTGAGAAGATCCTAGAGAGAGTATATCCCCATTTCAAAGCACCCAAGTTATTGTAACTCTCATTACTTTATTACTCAGAAATCATTTATAGTTGAGGAGTGGCTTGCTCATTCTAGCCTGGGGGAATTGATTTTCTTACTTCACCTGACAATAGATCAGAATAGAGATGAAGATGCCCAGAGGGACTCTTTCTTATGCTTTATTAAGAAGCCATAGTTCTCAGAGACTCTCTTGAGCAACTGACCTTGGACCTACCTTATTATTGATGTTGTTGGTAAGTTATAAAGGGAATTGCCAACTGGATAGCTGGTGAGGTCAGAACTGTCCAGCCTTGGGTCAAGGTGAAGGTTGATGAAGTTATATATTCCATTTCCAGAAAAACACAGCCATATCTTTTCCAAGTCCCTAATTCTTTAGTTTAGTTTATTTACTTATTTGATTGAAAAAGATGTAGTGTATTTTTCTTCTGGCTGAATTAGAAAAAGGGTGGGTGGATCAAGTTGCCTGGAAACTGTATCTGGTGTTTTAGTCAGGGTTCTTAGAGAAACAGAACCAATAGAGGACATACCTCTTGGTATGGTGAGGATGCCTAATCTGAAAATCTGAAACCCAAAATGCTCCAAAATATGAAACTCTGTGAGTGTCAACATGATGCTACAAGTGAAAAATTCTATCCCTGACCTCCTGTGACAGGTTGGTAAATGTCAGATGTTTAATAAATTAATTGTGGTGGTGTAATGAATGAATTTTAATGACAAGTCTCTCCCCGGCAGCCTCTGTCTCTTTTTGTATTGGGATTGAACCCAGGAGTGTTTTATAACTGAGTGACATCCACATATCCACAGTCCTTTTTATTTTTTATTTTGAGACAGGGTCTTGCTAACTTGCTTAGGGCCTCACAAAATTGCTGAGGCTGACTTTGAAATTGTGATCCTCCTGCCTCAGCCTCCTGAGTCGCTGGGATTACAGTCATGTGTCACCATGCCCGGCTGACAAGTCTCTTTTAAAAAGTGAGTAGAGAGCCGGGCGTGGTGGTGCATGCCTGTAATCCAAGCGACTTGGGAGGCTGAGTCAGGAGGATCGCGAGTTCAAAGCCAGACTCAGCAACTTAGCAAGGCCCTTAGCAACTCAGTGAGACCCTGTCTCTAAATAAAAAATACAAAATAGGGCTGGGGATGTGGCTCAGTGGCCAAGTGTCCCTGAGTTCAATCCCTGGTTCAAAAAAAAAAAAAGTGAGTAGAGAGCTGGGCATGGTGGTACATGCCTGTAATTCCCACAACTTGGGAAGCTGAGGCTGGAAGATCATAAGTTTGAGGCCAGACTCAGTAACTTAGGGAAACCTGTCTCAAAATAAGATTTAAAAAAAGCTTTGGGGATATAATTCAGTTGTATAGACTCATCTGGTGTGTTAATACTGAAAAAAAAAAAAAGGTGGGTAGAAAAAGAAAAAAAAAGGAGTGGAAAATGACTAAAGGAAAAGTGAATTTGAAGGATCAAGTCATCATTTGGTGAAGGAAGTAGGTCAAATAGATTAAGTCTGTGTTTTGGTCTCAAAACAAATCTAGTTGCTTGGGGACTGATGAAGATTTTGTCTGGGCCTGAAATTTCCTCTCTCTTAACATCAGTTCAGAAGATCTAGTAGTGGAAGCAGATCTACTCCAGATATCATGACTATCCAATTCTGTCAATTTTTTTTCTTTTCTTTTTGAGATAAAGTCCATGTTGCCCAGAGTAGTCTTGAATTTCTCCCACCTCAACCTCCCGAATAGCCAGATGTACAAGAGTGTGCCAACATGCCTGGCAATATTATTAATATTAATATTTTTAATAGCATAAATCATTATTAATAACCATAATTATTATTATTGCACACAGGTCCGAAGACTAAACCCAGGACCTCATGATACCACTGAGCCACATGCTGCACTCTCTCTCTCTCAATTATTTCTGACCAGGCGAGGTATTCAAGACTTGACTCAAGAGACATGTTCTCTCTTAGACAGTTGAAAAGCCCAAGATCTTAGAATCCATCTCCTCAGGGCATAAGAAGGCTGTCTCCATAGCATAGTGTTTAGAGGGTTAGTGGACAGGCTCCCATGACTGGCAGTGGCTTCGATACTTTACAGCTATGGTAAATAATGCTCTTTGCTGCCCATGAAATGTTCTCATTCTGCTTGTTTGGGTGACAGAATTTGCTCCTCTAGGCCTAGGACACATAACTCAGGCATGGACTCCTATAGTATTCCATCTTCCTAGCCTTTGATTTGTTCACAGGTGACATGTAACCAAAGTAGAGTCCTTTCTTGGCATCATCTGTAGATTGTGGGAGAGTCTTCCTCTTCGTGTATGTGTTTATGTGGTGTTTGCGTGTGCAGCTGGGGGCCAAATCCAGAGCCTCAGGCATGCTAGGCAAGAGCTATAACCACCGAAATGCACCCCTAGAACAAAAGTCCTTCCTGACTGCAGTTTTTGTATTTTTTGTTTTTTGTTTTTTAGCCTGAGATAATGCAAGACTGGGGCTGCTGGCTACCATTTTCCTGTAGTGGAAAGAAACCAAGGGGCACAGTATTAAATAATATAAATGCCTAGCCTTTAGTAGATACTTAGAAAATGTTAGTTTCCCTTTACCATAAGCCTTGTAAATCCAGTCCTTGTATAAATATCTTCTTTTTCTGTAATTTTTTTGAAGGACAAATGTTCTTTCTTAGGTCTCTACTCTACCAATAGTCTCTAATTTTTATTTTCCTCACCCAGGGAACTAATCAAAGAGGGTCCGAGGAAATATTGGCTATGCAAATCTAGCAGAGGAGTTTCACAGAACTGAGGACTCAAATACACCAAACAGACACGGTCTCTGTCCTCAAGGACTTGTTACTTTAGGAGTAGATAGCCAAAACATGAACAATGACAACATAATATACCAAATGTCATGACAGATTTGTGCACTGGGGCTGTGTTGCAGGAGAGCTGGTGAAACCTCATAGAGAAATGTTGGAGTGGGGAAATGAAACTTTGGTCTGTACAGCTGCATTCTCCATATTCAGCATCAGCACAGGTAAGTTCTCCAGGCAGCTGATGGTTCTGCTAGTGCATATAAGTGCCCAGCTTCTGTGCCATCGTATAAACTGCTGCAGTCTTGAGTCCTACTAATGGGGACTTCTGAACCCTCTCCACAAATACTGTCTTTCTAGTACACAAAGCAGAGAGACCAGAGCAACCAAGACTTCCATCCTAATACAACTATGGCTCCTAGGGAGGAGAAGACGACTAGAAAAACTGGTGGCAGAATAGGGTGTCGAGTCAGGCAGGAGACAGCAGTGACTGGAACAGGGTAAACTGGAAGAAATGTAGACACACAATAGCTCCAGTGGCCCCATTCATTACCTGTCCAACCAGAAAGTCTGATTCCTCAGCCATGTAAGGGCAATCCTCATTGTCTTCATGAAGGAGGTGGAAGAAATCATAGATAGCTCTGTTCTCTCCATAAAAAGTGCCAGGCTACAAACATCTGAGAATGGTCAATCCCACTACTGTTTTTAAAAAATGTCAATTAAAACAAGGAGCCTGGCACAGTGGTACATACCTGGAATCCCAGGTACTTGGGAGGTGAGGCAAAAGGAGTGAAAAGTTCAAGGCCAGTCTGGGAAACTTGGTGATACTGTCTCAAAAAAACAAAACAAAACAAAACAAAAAAACAAAAAAAAAAACTCTTCAATTAGCTCCCTAGCTGAGGAAAATAAAAATTAGAGACTATTGGTAGAGTTAAAGGCCCAAGAAAGGACCATTTGTCCTTCAAAAAGCTACAGACCAAGACAGCATTTAATTGAACACTGAATTTTCAAGGATGATGGTGATTTTTTTTAATGGGCTGTAGCCACCTTCCTTTATTTCAGCCTCAGAAGAACAATCTTGGTCCATTGACTACTGTTGATTGGACTGAGATAGATACCTGACCAAACCAGATCAATTATATTGTGTTTCTCACAAGGAATTTTGGTTTAGTTTGGGCTATCTTGAAAGAAAGGAGTGTAAAAATTCAGTAACTATGCCAGGACTATTATCCTCCAAATGGACTGAAGAAAAATCAGTCTACAGAGAGACTAGAATAGGGCAGAGTTGAGGAGAAAAAGAGAGATAAAAAACAGGGACAAAATATTTCTTTGAGCATTCCACTGCACATTCTAATCACTTTCTGCATTCCTATTTCTGCATTCTATGACGCACTCTAGTATCCTTATAACTAGTATCTTTTTTTTTTGGTACTGGGGATTGAACCCAGGGCCATTCCACCACTGAGCCACATCCCCAGTCCTATTTTGTATTTTTATTTAGAGGTAGGGTCTCACTGAGTTGCTTAGGGCCTCGCTAAATTGCTGAGGCTGGCTTTGAACTCTTGATCCTCCTGTCTCAGCCTCCCAAGTGCTGGGATTACAGACGTGCGCCACTGCGCCCAGCTAACTAGTATCTTTTATAACAGTTTACGTTTTTTTCCTAAGACAATTTGGGTGGGTTTCCATTATTTGCATTCCAAAGCTTATCATAGCTTTAATGATAATAAAGGGATGGCTGAGTAAGTAATTGTATATTATGTGTACAGTATATTTCCAAACTGCCATCGAAAATGTCTTAGAGGACTGGTTAATGACATGCAAAATGCTTGACACACATCAACAAAAGTATCAGGGTATATAATTTTTCAAAAAGTTTGCGGACACACAAAACTTTCAACAGTAGTTAAATTAGGGCAAACTTTCATTTTTTACTTCATTTCATCCACGTTGGTCTTATCTGAATTTATACATGGAGTATTGCTAATATAATTAAGGCTGTGTGAGAAACATATGTTGCTATATATGTATATATATATATATATGCATAGTATATATATATATTATTTTTTTTTCTCTACTGGCAATAGTACCCAGGGTTGCTTTATCCCTGAGCTGCATTCCCAGCTCCACCTGCCTGCTGCTTGAACCAGGATCTTGCTAAGTTACTGAGACAAACCTCAAACTTGTGAACCTCCTGCCTCAGCCTCCAGAATCACTGCGATTACAGGCCTGAACCACCATGCCTGGCTGCCATATGCTTTTTAAAAAAATAAATCTTTATTTTTTATATTTATTTATTTATTCATTTTTTAAAAATTGCTTTAGTTGTAGATGAACACAATACCTTTATTTATTTTTATGTGGTGCTGAGGATCGAACCCAGTGCCTCATATGTGTCAGGCAAGCGCTGTACCACTGAGCTACAACTGTTATACCCAACAAAAATGAGATCATCCAAGCCGTTCATGTAAAGCCAAAAGAAGCCTTTATTATACCTGACCAGCGAGACCACCCGTACACCTAAAAGCTGTGTGTAGGGGAATCATGCGCCAGTTCCTTCGTTGCCAGTATTTATAGGGAGGGGGAGAAATTAGGATGAGCAGTCCCTCCTTCCTGTATTAGGGAGGGGAAGGGATTAGGGTGGGGGCTGTCTCTCCCTCCTGCAGGGAGAGGAACTGGTTAGGGAGGGGTCATCTCTCCCTCCTGATGGTATTTGAGAATCCTATTTCCTGGGGATTGTAACACAACCCCAGCCCCTTATTCATTCATTTATTTTGGTGGTATGGGGGATTGAACCCAGGACTTCAAGCATGCTAGAAAAGCACTTTACAGCTGAGCTGTAATCTCCAGCCCCTATTTACTTTTTTTTTTTTTTTGAACTGGGGATTGAACCCAGGGGCACTCGGCCACTGAGTCACATCCCCAGCCCTATTTTGTATTTTATTTAGAGACAGGGTCTCACTGAGTTGCTTAGGGCCTCACTAAGTTGCTGAGGCTGGCTTTGAATTCCCGATCCTCCTGCCTCAGCCTCCCAGGTGCTGGGAATACATGTGCGCCACCACGCCCCACTAATTGCTGTAATTTTTTTTTTTTTTTTGGAACGGGGGTTTGAACTCAGGGACACCAGGCCCCTGAGCCCATCCCCCGCCCTATTTTGTATTTTATTTAGAGACAGGGTCTCACTGAGTTGCTAAGGGCCTCTCTAAGTTGCTGAGGCTGGCTTTGAACTCCCCCTCCTCCTGACTCGGCCTCCCAAGTCGCTTGGTTTACAGGTGTGCGCCACCACGCCTGGCTCAATTGCTGTAATTTTAATGATTACAGAACTTTGTATTGTAAAAGTGTTTCACAATTTATTCAGCCATACTCACTGTTAGGATACTTTGTTTTGTTTGTGCTAGGGATCAAATCCATGGTCTTGGGCACACTAACAGGTACTCTACCAGTGAATTACAACCCCGGTCTTAGGCCTAGGTTTTTAATATTTTTTTACTATTTTAAGGGATACTATGAAAAAATGTCTTTATCGCATAAAGCTTTCTTCTACATCTTGCATTTTTTCCTTAGGATCTTTTTTAGTTGTGGAATCGTTAGGGTGGAACATTATTGTGGTTCATGAATAATTCGGGCTACAGTGCTTAGTCTAAAGACTGAGCCTACTTCCTTTGTCTTTGGAAACAGGGGAGTGACCAGGTCAAGCACATTGCCTCGGCAGCCAGCTACTTCACTTTTGTGTCTCCCTGGTATATAACATGAACAGACATTCAAAAGAATTGAAGTTGTGGGGGCTGGCGTTGTGGCTCCGTGGTGGAGCACTTGCTTCATGTGTGTGAGGCACTGGGTTCAATTTTCTGCACCACGTAAATGAATACATAAAATAAAGGTATTGTGTTCATCTGCAACTCAAAAAATTTGAAAAAAAAAAAAGAATTGAAGTTGTAGAACTCATGATTGAACACTGAGGGAGAATATTAGAGGAGGGAGCCCACCTTCTGGTTCTGTAGAGAAACTGTTTAGAAAACCTAAACTCACTGCTCCAGGAACCACTTAGCCTCGGTGCTTTCCTTTCTCTTCCTTTGATGGATGATTGAATGGCATTAATTCTCATGGCATATATGTACTACTTAGATTAATTATATAGGTCAGGGTCTAGTCAAAGAAACAGCCAATTCCATGTCATTAAATGGAAGGAATTTTATATAGGGAGCTAGTTACAAATGGGTTGGAAGTGAAACAGAGCATGGGAAAGCAACTCAACTTAGCAACAGCAAGAAGTCTCTACCGCTCCTAGGGTTGGAGAATCAGCTGAGGAGATGGTGTTAACAGAGCCCATGAGTAAGGACCATTCAATGTGAACTGAAACTACAGAGGGGGAGATTGCCCTGTGGGAACTGAAATAGAGAGGAAAGCCTCTGAGGAGACCTGAAACCATGGAAAAGACACAGTCAAGTGTTAGAGGTGCTTCCTGAGGTAGAGATCTGCCAATGCCTCCCATTAACCAAAAGCAATCAGTTTAGGGGACCCTAGAAATATAACTTGTATGAGTTAATTCCCTGTAATATAGAAGAGAGGAACAGCAAAAAATGAATTTGAGACTGCTATAATTAATAATGACTGAAATTTATGAAGCTGTTCCCAAGTCTATTAGGATTTTTAAAAAATCTAACCTTAAGCAAGCACAGTTACACAGGCCTCTTAATCCCAGCAATTCAGGAGGCTGAGGCAGGAGGATGCAAATTAGAGGTCAGACTTAGCAACTCAATGAGACTCTTTCTCAAAATAAAAAAATAAAATAGGACTGAGGATGTAGCTTAATGGGAGAGTGCTCCTACGTTTAATCCCTAGCACCACTGATAAATAAATAATAAAACCAATGCTATACAGAAAATAGATTGGCAGAGGAAAAACAGAAATGGGGATTCCAATTAGAAGGTTATTTCAGACATGCAAGTGGGAAATGAGAGTGATCTGGAATAGGGGTAGCAGTAGAGAGATTTTTCTTCATTGATAGACCCAAGTGGATTTGGTGATTGATTGCATTTAGAGAATAAGGAAGTCAGTGGCATCAGGGATGACTTCTAGGTTTCTGGCTCAAGGAGCTGGATAAATGGAAGTGCCATTCATCAGGTGTCAGATTAAGTAAAAAAGTACACAGGAAGGAGGAAATGGGATAATTTCAGATTTGATGCAGAAAGCACTAGGATAATCCTGGGACATCCTCTTTTCCTGAATGCAAGGAAATTACCAGACTATTGGGGTTTGTGAAAAGAATGAAAAGACACAGGAGCCAATCTAAAGGAGCTCCTACTGGTCAAAAATAAGGTAATTGAACATCAAAGGATGATGACTAAAATGAATTGAAACCATGAGTCTATAAACATCTTTGACAGCAACCAAACAAACCTCACTGATCTCCTTTGGAAATGGCAGGACATTCATTCTGAAAATTGATAAACTGAGAAAGAATTGAACACATATTTTGGACTTTCTGTATGATGAAATATTAGACTTAGATTCCCTAATGAAATAATGTATTTAGGCAATGATCATCATCTCTGCTAGAACCATGAGGTGAATGGTTGATGGGAAAATCTATAATAAATGGATCTGAACTTATTCGTAAGTCTTATCACTACTGAAAGTGGAACCCCCAGTTATCATGTGCTTCCTGATATGGTGCAATGAGGAGCACATAGCACTGTGCATAAAGTATTCTTGGAAAGAAAAATAAATCTGAATCTCATCAAATCTCCAGAAATAATTGCTAGTTTACTAGGGACAGGGCAACATGTTGAACGACACCATGGGATTCAATCAGCTAAATGGAGAATGAGGGAAATCCTATAGAATAAATGACTTGGTGTCTTCAGGAGATAAATAACATAAAAAGGCAGGTTGGGGAGTAGCTTTTTCTTCTGGAGACAGTCACCAATAAGCCAAGATAGATACTTAAGAGTACATTGAATCTGGAGGCTGAGGCAGGAGGATCTCGAGTTCAAAGCCAGCCTCAGCAACTTATTGAGGCCCTAAGCAACGTAGCTCAACCTTGTCTTTGAATAAAATATAAAAAAGGGCTGGGGATGTGGCTAGGTGATTAAGTGCCCCCAGGTTCAATTGCCAATACCAAAAAGAACAAAAAACAAAGAAAAAATACACCCAAGAACTATGGAGGAGAACCAGTCCAGTGTAATGCACATTTTTTGAGAGTTGCTGCTGGCAGTAACTAGCTCTCTGCCCTCTACAGGGCCCCTACCCACCTACCCACTTGGCCTGATAAAAGACACAGACTGGCAGACAAGGATTGCTTGCAAGGTTGTATCAGATACATGTGCGAAGTGGTAGCTGCAAATGCCCAGTTCTTAGGTGTTCAACCTATGATAAACCCATCCATCATTATGTTAACCAGCTAAAGTTTGCTAAGCTCAGTATGTTTGCCTAGGAGTGAACTGCACACCACTGCTGAATGCCACTATAGGCACCGAGAGTCCTGAATTGTTACTAGGTTAATGAAGATTCCACATGCAAATTCTTTAAGGTTATCCTCATTGATCCATTCCATGGCACTGTCTGGAGAAATCCTGACATCCAGTGGATCAACAAACCAATCCACAAGCCTCGTGAAGAACTGCAAGTTCCACCACAACATTGGTGTTTTATGCTCTATGACTTGAAGAAAGCCCAGTACTTTTCTGCTCCGCCGTATCAACTACATAAGTGAGCTCTAACAAACAATTTAAGACAGCTATGTCTTCCTAAAAGTGTTCTTTAATTTGTCTTTTAAAACTAGTGGTCCGTATATTGTTTCGTGATTGCATTGTCAAACTGCAAAAGTTATAGTACGATGCTTGAAGACTTGATGTGCTAGGTATATCTAGTTTCTAATAAGATAATGTTATTGCCTTTGCTTTATTGTATTAGGTAGTTAGATGTCAGTGTTTAAGATGACATTATGTGATATAATATGTGTGAAATGTATTAATTGAAAGAGGAGTTCTGAAACTTGCCCTGTAGTTGTGTTTGCTGCAAGTGGTGAAAACTATAGCTTTATTGGGGGATGATGCAATACTCCTCTAGGCTTTTTTATTTATTTATTTATTTTATTTTTTTTGAACCAGGGATTGAACTCAGGGACACTCGGCCACTGAACCACATCCCCAACCCTATTTTGTATTTTATTTAGAGACAGGGTCTCACTGAGTTGCTTAGGGACTCGCTAAGTTGCTGAGGCTGGCTTCGAACTCGAGATCCTCCTGACTCAGCCTCCCAAATCACTTGGATTACAGGCGTGTGCCACCACGCCCGGCTGGCCTTTTTATTTTTAATTAAAAAAAAATTTTTTTTTCAGGGCTGAGGACCAAACCCAGGGCCTTGCCCATTCTAGACAAGCACTCTGCCACTGAGCTAAATCCCCAACCCCCTTTTTTATTTCTTATTTTTTGTTTTTTGCTTTTTGTTTTGGAGTTTGGCAAGGACAAACATTTGTTTTTCTTTTTGCAGTGCTAGAGATGGAACCCAGGGCCTCATGCCTGCTAGGCAAATGCACTACCCCTGAGCTGTATCCCTAGCCCTAGGACACACATTTTAAATTGGATTTTTCTTGGAAATTTGTAGGATGGGATTAGAAAGATATCCTAATCCTTTGTCATAGTCATATGCAGAAATGATGAAAGATAACTGGCATCCACATTTTTGGATTTAATCTAGATTCCAATTATATAATTTCTGCTTCCAAAAGGAAAAAAGTTTGAAAGAATGCCACCACTTTTAGAAAAATTAAATAAACCTATTGCAAGAGTTGTCTTAAAAATTAAATAAAGCTTGGTTAGCTTAAACAAAATTGCCTTGGTATCTGCAGTAAAATTCACATTAAAGGTCCTGATTCTTGCTAAATATGGGGGCACTCACCTATGATCCCAGCAACTTGGGAGGCTGAGGCAAGAGGATTGCAAGTTTGAGACCAGCCTCGGCAACTTAGCAAGACCCTAACCAACTTAAGGACATCCTGTTTCAAAATAAGCAAAAAAAAAAAAAAAAAAAAAGGGCAGGGGATGTAGCTCGTGGTAGAATGCTCCTAGGTTTGATCCTCAGTACCTAAAAATAAAAATAAAAATTGGTTGTGGTTCTATTCCATGGTTGCATGGAATCTACAGAATCCTGAATTTGATGCACAGTAGTCAGTACAGGTATTTACAATGGTGTGCATTGCAACTGATAGAACTTGAAAATTAGGTAAATGAGAAGGGCACAATTTCGAAGCTTCTTGTTGCCTCAGGGGCAAAAATATGGCTGGATTCACTTAAAAGTACATCATTGCTCAGTCGAATCAGTCTTTCATAGTATCTTCAGTTAAAACTAATTTTATCCACTTCCTTAAGACTACTTGAAAGTCATGCAGTTGGTATCAACACAAATTCATAGTTTCCTACCTAATCTTAGGTGTTATCTGCAGTAATTTTTCTCATCCTTGGTCAACCTACCCTCAAAATCTTAACATTCCAAGGGCTAGGGATATAGCTCAGTTGGTAGAATGCTTGCCTTGCAAGCATAAGGCCCTGGGTTCAATCCCCAGCCCCCCCCCCCCCAAAAAAAAATCTTAACATTCCACAAAACTGCGAGGCCATCTTGTGCCCACCCTAACTTTAAGCCCACCATCACGTTCTGTTGTATTAATTCTGATTGTATGTACCATGACCTTCTGTAGACAATGCTTCTGTTTCCCAGGTGAGTTTGAGTGTGTAGGAAATACAGAAAAGGAATTGCTCCAATTCTTTGAAATTCTGGATTCACTGACTTAAGAGTAGGTAATTAGATTTTAAAATGTAATTGCTGGTTTCCTGAAAAAAATCTTCCTCTTATTTTATCTGGAAGTCTCAAAAGGCTAAAAGATGTTCAGAAAATATTATAGCAGGTTCATGAAAACTCTTAAGATCTACATTTGTTCCTACTGAGACAAAACAGAAAAAAACAAAACCACCTTAAACCATACTTTAAATGGGGCAAAGGAGACTCTGTTACAGATTAAAGGAGACTTAGGAGACATATCCACCAAATCAATGTATGGATATTGTTAAAAATAACTTCCCCAACAACTGCAGAAGGATGTTTTGTGACAAGAGGGGAAAATTGATCACAAACTATGCATTAGGTGATATTAAGAAATTATTACTTTTGTTAGGTATAATGCCATTATGATTATGTTTTAAAGGTCATTATCTGTAGATATAAAGTTATATATGACCTGCCTAAGACCTACTCATCTATTACATTAACTTTCAACTATGACTTCTTCAGGGAGTGTTACCCAGCACGGTGCCTAACATGAAAGACTCAATAAATGTGTATTTCAAAGAAGTTCCCCAGTTATGCCACTGTAGCTGCTCTTCTAGGTCAATGTTTTGCAACTATCTGGAACTTAAAAAAAACAAAAAACTTTGACCTCATAGACTACTTTTATAAAATGCAATAAAAACAACCAGAAAAAAATAAATAACATAGAAGATGTAACTTTTTTATTATTGATTCACACACAAAATTACTCTGTCAAATTGCTTTAAATGATTTTTTAAGAGCTTGCTTTCACTTCCTTTATTTACCGCTTTATAGACTGATAGCAGTTTTATGACTGGCTTTGTGTGGTTTGGGGATCATACCTGGGTACTTCTGTTCCAGATGATCTCTAAATTTCTTTATGCTCTCAGGAGTCAAGAATGTTTTTTTAAGATGACCTTTTAAAATCTGTATTACATTATTTATATTTGATAAATATCAACATATTGATATAAAATAGTTACTTTTTATAACATTTACATATGTATAATGTATATATGTATGTTTGTTTTGTGCGTGCACTTTCTGCTAATATGGATGTTTATAGTTTTTGGTTCTTTTGGTAACCTCTATAATGATAACATTTCCTTTTTTTAAAATTTACTTTTTAGTTGTAGGTGGACACAATACATTTATTTTATTTTTATGTGGTGCTAGGTGAGTACTCTACCACTGAGCCACAACCTAGCCCCATAATAACATTTTCTGATATTTATAATTCTCCACTCTCAGCAATAACAAAATTACTATGCTTCCACTTCTTCCCACCCTCTTCCTTCTCCTTAACATGTAATTGTAGTTGGTGAGAAATGTTACTTAAAAAATTCTTCTCCCAGACGGGTGTGGTGGTGCACGCCTGTAATCCCAGCACCTGGGAGGCTGAGGCAGGAGGATCGCGAGTTCAAAGCCAGCCTCAGCAACTTAGTGAGACCCTAAGCAACTCAGTGAGACCCTGTCTCTAAATAAAATACAAAATAGGGCTGGGGATGTGGCTCAGTGGCGGAGTACCCCTGGGTTCCCCAGTACAAAAAAAAAAAAAAAAAAAGAAAAAAAAATTCTTCTCCGTATTGTCTTTATACCTTATCCTTTAAATAAATGTACCTTTATTAGTTTAAACAATATCCTTTGACCTCCCAATAATGAAAGATGAAGTCCACTTTCTTTACCTACTTCCCAACTTCTATTAGTTATATTGCTATTTCATAATGCCCCAGACTATAACATTTATACTATGCTCTGAAATTACTAGGCCAAAAGTAATTTTTGTCTCAAACTGCCATATATTTGCAGTGATGTAATGCCTGTGAGTTTAAGATCATTTTAGACGTTGTAGGCCTCCTCACTTTTCTTTTTCCTTCTGTCCTTTCATTTGTTCCTTCTTTTCTTTTGCAGTACTGAGGATTGAATCCAGGCCCATGTGTACATGCTGGGTAAGTGCTCTATCACTGAACTACATCCCCAGCTCTTTTTATGTCTTATTTTTATTTTGAGACATGGTCTTGCTAATTTTCCCAGGTTGACTTCAAATTTGAAATCCTCTTGCCTCAGTCTCCCACGTAGCTAATGTGTGCCACTGTGCCTGGCTGGCCTCTTTATTTTTCTTGACCAAGTTTTTATCTACTCTGCATACCTTGAATGTTGTGTTTTGTCATAGACACCCTTAATAATTTTACCATGAGTGAATTTTATATATATATGTATACACACACACACACACACACACACACTATATGATAATATATATAATCATTCGTATGTGGCTGAAGTTAAAAAATATCTAACAATTTTTATCTATACGCTTTCAAATTTATATGCAACTCTTAATGAATGGTGGGAGGACAGTATGACTTAATCTCTACAAGGACTCATAGAGAAGTACATAGTTCAGTAGCCAAAAGTAACTTCAAAATGGTACAAGTCCATTACAGGTATTGCTTGAGAACTGAGAAGAGGATTTGTAGAAATGCTCATTACAATTCCTCCTTTCTTGTCTACTTCCCACACATACCCCATCCAACCCATAAAGCTTTTTCTTTTTCTCTCTGCTTCTCTACCTCCTGTCTTCTACCTTTGATTCTTTCCTCTCCTCTTATAGCTCTTTCCCAAATAGATCAATTTAGCCTCTTGGACTAAGTTTTGCTCTTTTTCTTTCTCTCTTTTCTTTTTTCTTTCTTTCTTTCTTTCTTTCTTTCTTTCTTTCTTTCTTTCTTTCTTTCTTTTTCTTTCTTTCTTTCTTTCCTGTCTGTCTTTCTTTCTTTCAACTCTTTAGTTATTGTGTATATTCCTGATTCTCCTTATTCTACATTCTCGAAGTTCAAAGAAGCAGTCTGTCATATAACAGAACTCTTTGGCTAGGTGAGGACTCAGGAATGAGAAAGTGTGGGCATTTGCTTGGTAGTAATTTTCATTATGTCATATCTATTTCTAAGTGAGAGCTTTCCCTGAACTTGAGTTCAAGATAACCATCTTGTATCTCTTATAGGCATCACAAAATCAACATGTCCCCAAACTGCACTTCTTTGTAATGTTCGGTGAATGTGTTTAATATTTCTCTCCCTTGTAAGACTAAATACTTGTTGAGTGTGTGAATAAATGAGTGAATGAAATAATGATACTTGTTCTTCCTTCAGTATTTCATCAGACAATGAAAAATACCACCATCCATGTGGTTATTTAAGCCAGAACCCTGACCCTTCCCATTTGTTCATTTCTCATACCTGGTGATTCATCAGTTCCTATGAGGTTTACGTTTTATTTATTTATTTATTTATTTATTTATTTATTTTTGGAACCAGGGATTGAACTCAGGGACACTCGGCCACTGAGCCACATCCCCAGCCCTATTTTGTATTTTAGAGACAGGGTCTCACTGAGTTGCTTAGGGCTTCGCTAAGTTGCTGAGGCTGGCTTTGAACTTGCGATCCTCCTGACTCAGCCTCCCAAGTCGCTTGGATTACAGGCGTGCGCCACCATGCCCTGCTGAGGTTTACATTTTTAATATTTCATCTCTAATTTCCTCTCTATCCCTACTACTTTAAGACCCTGACAAGTATAGGATCATCTTTTACTTGTTCTTTTGTAATCGACTCCTATGCAGTTTTTGGTTTTTGCTCTTATTCCCTTCTGTTATACCTGTTACCAATTGTTCTAGGTGAGTCCACCATCTCCCGTTAGCCCCTTTAAGGAAAATGAGCCCAATTTTCCTGCCAAAGAGCAGTCATAGGCAGTCATGTTCTACATCACATTATACCACATTCCCAGCTCCTAGACATCCCTAGAGAGGATGGGACACTAACTTAGTGGTGCAGAAATTAATGTTAGTGTAGGTTCCCCAGCAGCTATTAAAGTAACTTGACAAGTAAAGCTTAGCCAAATAGGTTCTCATCCTTAGGTAAGTGAATTAGGAAGTAGGGAATGAATCACACATAGAGGTAGGAATTGAAGCTTTAAAAATTGCATAGGAAGCCAGGTGTGGTGGCACACGCCCATAATTCCAGCACTTGGGAAGCTGAGGCAGGAGGATTGCAAGTTCAAAGCCAGCCTCAGCAACTTAGCGAGGCCCTAAGCAACTCAGTGAGACCCTGTCGCTAAATAAAATATGGGGCTGGGGATATAGATGAGTTGGTAGAGTGCCTGCCTTGCAAGCACAAAGCCCTGGGTTCTAATCCCCAGCCCCTCAAAAATAAAATAAAATAAAATAAAATAAAAATACAAAAATAGGGCTGGGGATGTGGCTCAGTGGTGGAGTGCCCCTGGGTTCAATCCCCAGTACCAAAAACAAAACAAAACAAAACAAAACAAAACAAAACAAAACAAAATTGCATAGGAAGGCCAAGAAGTAGAGAAAATGTTTCCATTAAGACAGTTTGGGCTGAGTTGTGAGCACTGGTAGGCGAAAATGATGATATATAACAAAGACATGGCACAGCAGGTAAAGGTGCTAATTGATTTGGGGAGAAAAAACAAAAAGATACTTGAAAGCCAAACACAGTGGTGTGTGCCTGTACTCCGAGTCCTCTGAAGGCTGAGGTGGGAGGATCACTTGACCCAGGAGTTCAAGACTAGCCTGAGTGATATAGAGAAACCCTGACTGGGGGGGGGGAAGACAAGAAAAAGACATATGAATTAAAGTAGAGACCAAAAGAGAAACTGATCATGGTAAAAAGAACATAGAATAATAATGTGCCCTGAACACTTGCCTCTGAGGGGTCTTAGAGATGCTTCCAGTTCCAAATTCTCTGAGGCCAACTGCACATTTATTCTTAGATTTCCCTGAGATTAGCCGGGTGTGGTGGCCCACGCCTGTAATCCCAGAGGCTGGGGAGGCTGAGGCAGAAGGATCCTGAGTTCAAAGCCAGCCTCCGCAAGGGCAAGGCGCTAAGCAACTCAGTGAGACCCTGTCTCTAAATAAAACACAAAATAGGGCTGGGGATGTGGCTCAGTGGCCGAGTGCCCCTGAGTTTAATCCCCAGTTCCCCCAAAATAAATAAATTAATAGATTTCCCTGAGATTCCTTTATTGCCAAGTATATCCTAATGTATTTAGTATGACTTTGTTTTTCATCTGTAGCTGGTGTCCTGCCCAGGATTAAATTTGTGATTGACCAGTTTCTCTAGCAAAAGAGATACCAGAAAGAAATCATCACATTTAGCAATACAATAGAGATTTGGCTACATATAACACAAACCCAAAATAACAATGACTTCAACAAGAGAGAAGTGTATTTATCCTTCACCTAATAGCACAGAGGGCACATATGGTGCCTCTGTTCTACAAGTTAATCTAGAAGCTTTCTACATTATCTCATTGTTAGCCCTAGAATTTTGTTTGGATCAGGGTAGATTTTTACCATGACATTTTCTGAACAATAGGAGAAAAGAAGAAAGGGAAGATGAGCTTCTTCTCTTTGAGAACATAATTCAGAAGTTGCACTCAGAACCGATACTCCCATCTCATTAAGTTCAGTTTAGTCTCATGGCTGTACTTAGCCACAAAGAAGGCTGGAAAATTTGTCTTTATTCCAAGTAGCCATGTGTCCAACAACAGGAAGAAGGGAATGGGTTTTGGGGGACAACTATCTGTTTTTGCTGCAATCATAATATAGGAATCCTTGAAGCTGAGTTGTAGGAGAGAAATCTGGGCCTCTTTGAATCACCTAAGGAGTCTTAGAAAAGTATAGCATGTTAGAATCACTGAAAGCAGCCTTCTCCTGGAGAGTCTGTGTAGATTCCCCAATCCCCTAGAAACACTGAGATCAACCTCCCTTAACAGGATTAGCAAGCAATCATTGCCTGGGGAAAGGGAGCATAATTATCCCTTTTATAGTAAGTATTTAAGAGGCAAGCTGAAGGTCTCTAGGATGTGGGTTCCTTGGGGAGTGTGCCTGGAGGCTGCCTGTTTCCCTGGGTAGTGGCTGTGCTATGTATGGAAGCTGAAAGGATGAGGACTGAGAGGTTCATTTGTGGGAACTCTGGCCTGGGGCATCTTTGGTTGAGTTTAGCACCGAGGAAACAGAAGTGTCTTCCCTAAAAAAAATATCTATTGGATTGGGAGGTCCTTTCCTTGAAGGCCATGTTGTGAGATCTGTATTAGTCTGCTCAGGCTGCCATGACAAAATACCATAGACTGGGTGACTTAAACCACAGAAACATATTTTCTTGCAGTTCTGGAATTAAGATGTCCAGGATCAAGGATTCAGACAATTGGATTTCTTGCTGCCTGGCCTGGAGATTGCTACCATCTCACTATGTCTTCCCTGGCTTTCTTCCCTCTTTTCACTTCAGGAAAGAGAGTGAAACTTCCTATAGGATTAGGATATCATCCTTGTGACCCTATTTAATTTTACTTCTTTGAATTTCCATTTCAAAATATAGATGCTTCTCAAGTTGTGATAGTGTTACCTCCTGATAAGCCCATCACAAGTTGAAAATATTCTAAGTTGAAAATGTGTTTAATATACCTAACCTACTAAACATCACACCTTGGCCTTGTCGACCTTTAATTGTGGTCAGAACACTTACTTTATTCTACAATTGGGCATACAATTTATGTTAGATGTAATATAAAGCCTATTTTCTAATAAAGTATTGGATATCTCATGTAATTTGTTGAATACCTACAGTCAAAACCCTTTGGCAACACAGTAGACTGTAGAGCGTTCGCTATCTCCTCTTGTGATCACATGACTGACTGGGAGCAGCAGTTCAGTGCTACTGCCCAGCATCATGAAAGAGTATCACACAGCATATCACTAGCCTGGGAAAAGACAAAATTCAAAATTCAAAGTACAGTTTCTTTTGAATTCATATCATTCTCAAGTCATTGTAAAATAAGGAAATTGTAAGTCAAATCATCATCATTCAGGGACTGTCTATATGGTCATAAAGGGGGTTAAGATTTCAACGTGCAATTTTGAGATGACACAAATATTCAGTCCATAACATATGGTCTTAGAAAGGAATGATGCTAAGGGGCTAATCTAATTGTAGCTGAACTAGGCTATGGAAGTTAGATTGATTTTTCTAAGTAGATTTCAAAGATAGCCACAAATTCCTCCCTGCCCTGAATCTACTCCCCTCTGCCATGTAACTTTAGTCCCTTCCCATAATGATTTGCTTTGGCTCTGTGGCAGCAACAGAGACTTGACAAGTGCCTTGAGGCTACTGTCCCTTTGTTCTTGGGAACCCACTACTGCTGCTGTATAAAGAAGTCCAAGCATGCCTAATGGATGATGTGATGTATAATATGGGTTTGTTGTTCCCATTTCTACCGCCAGTAGCCTGCCAACTGCTAGATGTAGAAGACATGGCTTTTTAGATGGTCTAGTCATCAAACCACATTCATACTCTGAAGTCATGGAACAGCTTATATTAGGTACACATCTGAATACTTGTGGCCCTCACTTATGATCTCTAAAGCAATTTAATCAATAGCTTATCTTCACTTGAGTATTTTGAAAACTGGCATTTCAAAGCAAATACATCTGACATGAAATTAACTATCATCTCTTTTAAACTTTCTTAATTCATTCCCCTACCGCAGTTGCCCAAGTCTGAAACTTGGAAATTATTCTTAAATCTTCATTTCCCTCTCCCTCTCTACACAGATGTAATCAACAGGTCTTGTTGTTTGTGCTTTTTGTTTCTCTCTAAAATCTTTCTCCATCTCTGCTATCATTGAGTACTACTAGTCACCATTGCTTCTTTCCCAGTTAATATAATATCCTAGTCATTTGCATAGAATTTAGTAGCAGAGTGGATGTGAAGTATGTGAGAAAGACAGTACTCAAGGATCACTCTGAAATTTTGGTCTGAGCAACTGAAAAAATTGACTTGTCACTTATTGAGCTGGGGAAGATGGGAGAAAAAGTAGATTTTGGCCAGATTGTGTCACCTGATCATCTCTGGCTTATGGGAGGCTGAGAAAGCATTTTGCTTGTATTAATTTTTGTTGTCATTGTTTTTTGAGCTGAGACTCACTGTGTATCCAGGCTGGCCTCAATAGCTGGGCTCAAGTCATCCTCCTGAGTAGCTGGGACTGTAGGTGTTGTTACCCAGCTTGACTCATGTTAATGTTTTAATACTATATAATAGAAATTTATTAGTTACCACAAACTTAGTCACTCAAAATAACACACCTTATCTTACTGTTTCTGTGGGTCAGAGGTCCAGGTCTGACTTAGCTGAGTTGTCTGTTTCACTTTTTCACTACTCTTCCTCAAAACATCAGCTGGGTTGTGTTCTTATCTGGAGACTCAACTGGAGAAGGGCCTGTTTCTAAGTTCACTTTATTGTTGGCAGAATTCATTTCCTTGTGTTTGGAGCACTGAGCACTTGGGTTGTTGTTGTTTTCTTCTGAAAGGCAGGTCAGTCTGTCTTCAGCTCTCAGAGGTTGCCAGTTTTCTGCCACATGGTCTTCTCCATAGGCACTGGGTTTGGAACCTGACATTTGCTTCTTCAAGTTCATTATGAAAGTGAATCTTCTAGCAAGACAGAGTATTATATGATGTAACATAATTACAGAAGTGATATTGTATTATCTTTCTGTATTTTATTGATTAGAAACAAGTCACAGGTACCACCTACATTCAAGGGGGGAGGGTATTATACAAAGGTATAAATACTGGGGAGGGGATGTATTATGCCAGCTATGCTAGAGTCTGTCTGCCACCCTGACTTTCCAGTCCCAATAGTGGAAGGTGAAAAGTCAAATAGGGTTCTGGTCCATAAATTACCTGGGCTGAGTCAGTGGATTCCACTGCCAGAGACTGAATCTGGAATGATCATACCATTATGAAGAGAGGGTTAGAGTTCTTTTGCAGGGGTGCTTAGTAACAGTGTAGAAAGAACATTGGTGGTAGTAATAACAGTGTCTTGAGATTGTTGTCCACGTGCAATCTGTGGAGGCTCCTTGTTTCTGCCTATCTATCTCTCCAATCTCTGGTTCTATGATCCTTTCTAAATAGTTTTCCAAATAATTCCCTTTTAGGCTTGGGATGTTGCTTATATCCAAGAATGTGACAGACCCTGCATGTACTGTCACAGCATGGGTTAATGAGAGAAAGGTAGACAAACACTGGGTTTTGGATGACCTTTCCACCCATAGTAAGTTTTAACCCCCCCCTTTCGTTTTGGTACTGCGGATTGAATCCAGGGGCACTTTACCACTGAGCTACATCCCCAGTCTTTTTTTTTTTTTTTTTTTTTGTGGTGCTGGGAATTGAACCCAGGGCCTTTGCTTCACAGATAAGCACTCTACCAACTGAGCTGTATCCCCAGCCCCCCAGTCCTTTTTTATTTTTCAATTTTGAGACAGGGTCTTGCTAAGCTACCCAGGCTGGTCTCAAACTTGAAATCCTCATACCTCATCCTCTGGAGTAGCTAGGATTACAGGTATATGCTCAATTTATTTAACTGTTTTAAAGCAAGGGAATAATGATATATAAAGATCCTTGTGTGATCTTTTTGGAGGACTGGTTTGAAGAGAATGAGACTGGATACTGGTGAACCAGTTGGAAGACTTTCCCAGGCAAGCAGGTTAGTGCCTGGGATTTGACTTGAGGTAGTGCCAGTGGCTTGGAAAGAAGAGGCAAATTGGAGGGATGGTGGAGTTACAGAAGCAACAGGCTTGGTTCATTAATTGGATGAGAGGGAGAGAGGAGAAAGAAAGGAGACCAGAATACCTTTCAGGTTTCTGCTTGAGGCAACTGAATGGGTGGTAAGGAACTGGACAGGGAATGCAGGAACAGGTTGGTGACAGGCTGTCAAGTGCTTTGTTTATGTGGGTAGGTTCTGATATCTGATAGGCTTCTGTGTGAGTCCTCACTCTGCACTTGTTAGCTGTGTGATTTGAGCACAATATGTGACTTGTAAAATGGAAATAATACATCTTATTTCTTGTTTGTGTATATGTGAACTGAACGCAGTGTCTGGTATGCAGGAGGCACTCCACTGTGCAAGCTATTATTCTTTAAAAAGGGTTCAGGGAGAAGGCCCATGACAAATGGGTGAAACTTGCAGGAAAGCTTCTGGGAATGAACTCTTTTTAAGTCAAACAGGAAAAATACGGCATTGCAGCAAACCAACTGAAACCAGGAGGCAGGCAGGGCTGAGTTGCCACTGCATGTTGCTGAGCAGATGAGTCACTTGGAGGCTGCAGGTCAGGCTGCCCAGGGCGCCTCAGGCTGGCTTGGGCTACACCATGACTTCATTGTCAGTGGGAGTCCTGGTGATCATTCTTTAAAGCCGTTTTTGTTCCCAAGGAATCCATCACTTCTTCCTCTTTCATAGGAGTTTTCACGCTCCTACTGCCTGGAAGGAACAGAAAACGGTGTAAAAGGGGTATAAGAGCCAGAATTTGTCTTGTCGAGATTGATTCCTGATTTGCTGGGTGACTGGTAAGTTTCCCTTCACCTCAGTCTCCTTACCTGTAACCTAAGAATGAGCACGCTCGCCTCCCAAATGTTCGGTGAGAATTAGGGGAGAGCCTGCAGGAACTGATAAAAAGGCATGCATTAGCATTCTACTCGCTAATTGTATATTTGGTCTCCTTCCTGCTCCGGACCCTCTCCCACTCCTGTTGGAATTCACTTTTGGATTTCCAGCACGGAGCTTGGCTCGGCACGTAGATTCATGAATGGATGAATGGAAGAATCAAATCAATGAGCGTCCGCAGCCGCACCCGCGAGCCGGGAGCCCCGCCCGCTTCCGCTGGCCAGCGCGCGGCGGGGCCACGGGCGGGTCTTTCGCGACCGTTCGCTGGCGCGTGCGCGGGAGGCCGCGCGCGTTCGGTGGTGGCGGGCGGGCTCCCCGTGCGCGCGCGCGAGGGGCGGGGCCGGCCGGAGCTGGCTGGCGGGCGGCTGGCTGCTGAGCCGGCGGCGGCGGGTGGCCGGCCCAGCGTGTGCCGGGTGGGAGAAGACAGGGGGGTGGCAATGCTGCCGCCTGCGTGAGGAGCGCCGAGGAGATCGCGGCGCTTGAGCATCCAGAAAGCGCGGAGACGCTGCGGGCCGGGGTCGGTGGCTTCGGGAGCCCGCCGGGCCATGGTGGCCACGGGCGGTGGTTGCCGCGGCAGCGCTGCGGCCCGGGGCTGTGCGAGGCCGGGACAGTCGCGGTGCTGACGCCCTTGGGGCCCGGCCGGAGACATGAAGCGGAGCCGCTGCCGCGACCGACCGCAGCCGCCGCCGCCCGCCCACCGGGAGGATGGCGCTCAGCGGGCGGCAGAACTGCCCCAGTCCCAGCCCCTGCCCCCGCGCCGGCGAGCGCCGCCCGGGAGGCAGAGACTGGAGGAGCGGACCGGGCCCAAGGGTCCCCAGGGCAGGGAGCAGGTAGGGAGGGCTGGGGTCCGGGGGGAGAGGATGGGGAGGCGGAACCTGAAAGGGAGCCGTGGGGGAGGGGACCTCGGCGAGAGGACCCGGGCTGGAGCCTTCGAGGGGCGTGGGGACTGAGTAGTTTGGAAAGGAGGTGGGAAGTCTAGAGAGGCAGAAAAATTGGGAGTGGAGAAATGGACGTGGTGGCCTGGAGTTGAATTGGAAATGGGGGAATAGGGAAATGATAAAATGGTCCTAGGGGCGTTTGTAGCTAGGGGTTTTGGATAGGGGGAAGGAGCACTGGAATGCGGGCTTCATGAATAGGCTGCAAAGAGTAGGCTTACTAAAGGAGTATTGAGCTATTCAGAGGGGTAAATATTGTAAGAAGAGGAATGGCAATTTGATGGAGTGTTATGCTTTCTTTTTTTTTTAGAGATTGTTCTCATGAATTATAAAAATGGGACATTCCTAAACGTTTTCAGATTTGATCATCATTTTACTTTTGTACTAGTGTGTTCAGAATCATTGTTAACATTCTCCTTGGAACCTTCTACTTCATGAGATACCACTTTTTATAACACTTGCACATATGCAATCCCAAACCCAGTGCTAAGAACTTAATCATAGATCTAGGCTTTGCCTTCTAGTTTACCATTGAAAATACCTTTATGGGAAAACATAGACAGAAAGCCATGTAAAAATATTCATGGGGTTTCTAAATGGACAGAACTTGTTTATGTAATTTATTAGACAATAGTAGGTGTATTTATGAGTAGGGGATAAAGGTCAGTTTTATCAGGAAGGAAAAGCTGCCATTAGTAGCTTTATGAAGTTCAGTGAAAGGAGAGTATGTGATCCTTGATTTTGTTGGATTTGCAAAAAAATGTTCTGTAGTCATGAA
>JAJEJO010052809.1:0-19401 GCA_020662805.1 Glaucomys volans | reverse complement strand
TAAAGGTCAGTTTTATCAGGAAGGAAAAGCTGCCATTAGTAGCTTTATGAAGTTCAGTGAAAGGAGAGTATGTGATCCTTGATTTTGTTGGATTTGCAAAAAAATGTTCTGTAGTCATGAATTCCACTGACTACTTTTCTTTTGCACAGCTCCACTGCAGACCCCATTGACTTTGTCCTTGAACCTTTAAAGACTTTTTATAGGTCTCCTGCCTTTTTTCCCCTCAGTTAAATGAGGATCTTTGCAGGGTGCAGTGGCGCATGCCTGTAATCCCAGCACTTGGGAGGCTGAGACAGGAGGATCGCGAGTTCAAAGCCAGCCTCAGCAACTTAGCGAGGCCCTAAGCAACTCAGTGAGACCCTGTCTCTAAATAAAATACAAAATAGGGCTGGGGATGTGGCTCAGTGTTCAAGTGCCCCTGAATTCAGTCCCCAGTACCAAAAAGGCAATAAAAAAAAAGGGGGGGGGATCTTTTTTAAACATCACTATTATATAGTTTCAGTGATGTTCATAATAGCTGTTGGATTTTTTCTGAATTTTGTTTTTCCATTTTTTTATTCTTCACTAAGCCTGGAGTCAACTGCACCCTTGGCTATCTCTGCCACTGCTTCTAGGCTGCTGAACCTTATCTTGTTTCTGTAATCCCCTCCCACCCCATCCTTGTCTTTTACATCCTGTGCAGTTCCTATTTTAAACCTTAAAAATGTACAGTTAAGTCCTGATCCTTCCTGACTCAGTTTCCCTGGTACAGTTGACCTTAGTGTATATTCAGGCAGGAGTTCAATATTACTTGATTTTTCTCTCTTCTCTAAAAATTTGTTTACTCATTGTTAGCTTTAATCTCAGAGAAAGAAGTATCCTTTTCTGTGAGGTCAATTCCTGTACTTATATTCTTCCCTTCTTGTCTGCTAAGGACCCTTGTTATGTATGTTCTCTGTCTTATATATCAACTAGACACAAAACAACATAATTTCCCTGATCTGTGTAATCCATCCAAGCTACTTTATTTCTTTTTTGCTTCACTAGCAACCTTCTTGAAAAAAGTTTGTGTTCACTGTCTCAGTTTCTTTACCTTGTATACATTCCTAATATCATGGTATGTCTTGTGCACTTACACTTTATCAAAATTGTCTTCAGGGTCATTAGTAACTACTTTTTGGTTTACATTTTCATTGAGGTTTGTCTTAGAGTGCAGAAATCAAAGGTTCATTTAGCTCATGCTTTTTTAAAAATTTTGTTTATTTTTTTAGGTCATGCATTTTTACAGAACTGATACACCCATATGACCATTATTCAAATCAAGATGGAGTACATTTCCAGTACCCCAGATTGCTCCATTGTAAAATACTGTCCTCCAAAGTAACTTTTCATGACTATCACCATAGATTAGTTTTGAACTAATACTTTATATAAATGGAATCATTCAGTTTGCTCTTTCATTACTAAATTTTTTTCACTCAGATCATGACTGTGCAGCTCACTTATATTGTGAGTATTTCTTTATAGAATTACTTTGTTCTTTTTAATTGCTGTATAATTTTCCGTTGTGTGACTATGCTGTGAAGGATACTAAAATTTGTTTTTCAAATTAAAATAAAATGCCTGCTACTTGTGAAAAGCTTCATTGTGAAAGAGTTACACAGAGAAATCTGTAGAAGTCCTTGGGACGTTTATATCACAGAATCTCACAGTTCTTTCCTAGTCTTCATACTCTCTGACCTGTGTGAACTGTTTGTCACTGTTGACCACGTGTTCCTTCTTGACATTTTCTTCTTTTGTCATAATCCATTCTGCTGCTGCTTTCCCGACTGCTCCCTTGTGTGTTTCTTTCTCTTCCTGTTCCCTAAAATGTTCCTTGAGGATATGTCCTCTGTGTTTAATTTTTTCCTTTATTGTACGCTATTCTGTAGCGGGCTCACTGTATTCGTGGCAAGTGCTTAGGATGTAGTCCTCTGTTAACGGCATTGTTACAGAACTTTGTAGAGTCATCTGAGTCTTAGGCCTGACCTCTTTTCTTAATTCTACTTTTCTGTTTTTCGTTAAATATTTCTACCACAGACTCTTAGCATTTGTGTTCTTTTTAAATTTTTTTAATTTTTTTTGTGCTGGGAATTGAACCCAGGTCTTCAGCATGCTAGGCACTGTCTTTGCCACTTAGTACATCCCCAGCCCTGTGTTCTCAAATTTGTGATTTTTATGACTTGATAATGACTCTGAAAGTCTTTAATATGTAATAATTTATGATTTTGAAAGGCAAAATCTCCAGTTGGGTGTGTTTTGAGGCTGGATGGATTCTGATCATTGTGGTAGTAAATATTCTCCATTTTTTATGACACAGAATAGTATTTTTTATACTTTTTATTGTGGTGGTATGTACAGATAAGTTCTGATGAGGATGAAGGACTTGAATCTCCAGAGGTCAGTGGCTTCTCCGTACATCTTTCTTTTTGTCAACAAACTTGACATTGCACACATGGCTTTTGCCTTGTCATTCCTCTGACCTCCTGGCTAGTCATTTGTTAGGTTGTACAGATACTGCCTTCACAACATCTTTCAAACCTTTATTCCTACTGCCACTTTACAATTTTAAGCATTTATAAATTTTAGTCTTGATTGTTACAGTACCTTAGCTGCATTTACTCAGTGATTAGGCCTTTAACCTATACTATATTCTGTGTTTTATTTAAAAAGATTGGAATTCATTGATTACCTGACTAATGGTAAATGCTAGATAAATATTTGTTAAGAAGTCATTTCTCTTTAAAAAATTTTAGCCTTATTTCTTTTTTAAATTGGCACATAAAAATTGCACATACATGTGGAGCACCATGAGGTTTTTGGACACATATATCCACTGTGTAATGATCAATCAAATCAAGGTAATTTAATATGTTCATTACCTGATTTACTCCTTTTTTTTTTTTTTTTTGCACCAGCGATTGAACTCAGGGGCACTCAACCACTGAGCCACATTCCCAGTCCTATTTTGTATTTTATTTAGAGACAGGGTCTCACTGAGTAGCTTAGTGCCTCTCTGTTACTGAGGCTGGCTTTGAACTTGCCATCCTCCTACCTCATCCTCCCGAGTCACTGGGATTACAGGTGTGTGCTACCTTGCCTGGCCTCATTTACTTCTTTATGGTAAAACATTAAAAATCTTTTAACTTTTTTGAAACATACAATGTATTATTGTTATCTACAGTCGCCCTACTGTGCAGTAGAACACCAGAACTTATTCATTTCTCTATCTTCAGAAACCTATTTTTTTGAAAATTATTTTATTTATTGGTGTTATTGGGGATTGAACTTAGGGCTTCATGAAAGCTAGGCAAGTGGAAAGTCTTCTACCACTTAGCTATATCCCAGCTTATTGCCCCCCTCCCCCTTTTAAAATTTAGTTTATTTTGAGACAGTCTTGCTGAGTTACTCAGGCTGGCCATGAAATGGAGTTCCTCCTGCCCCAGCCTCTCAAGTAGCTGTGATTACAGCATGTGCCACTGCACCTGGCTTTAATACTTCCCACTTTTTATTAGAAAAATCAGAATTAGGTGTTCTTTTTCTTGGTTCCTTAGGGCCTTTGCTTTTCTTCATCATAGCGTGGATTTACTGAAATAGTGTGGTCTCTTAGTAAGTTTTTTTGAGGCCCAGACTGTTTCATTTACTGTTGTATAACTAGGGTGAGGATAGTACTTGTAGCATAGTTACTTGTCTGAATATTTTTTAGAGACATAGATATTTGCTCAACGAATATCCTAATTGGCTTTTAGGCTGTTAGTATCTCATCAGAAAATGAACTCCTTAGTGGACTCATTCATTGTGTCTCCAACCTTCTCATATTTTAACTGGGTTGTAATATGCATTCATTAAATATTTGTTTATTGTTAGGTATTTTCATATACTTAATTATTAGTCTGAAAAGCTCTTTCTTCTCTGCCTGTGGCTATTAAAATTCTACCCAAGATGTACCCCAAATGCCACAGGAACTTCTGTAAAGGTTTTCCATGTGAGATCCTTATAGAATCCTTAATTGGGATTCAAGAAAATCTCTTAATCTCCTGAAATTCCATTCTCAAAATTCTGTGATCCAAAAAGTAAGAACTTGGATTCTAAGATGTTAAATGAAATAGTGATTGGAAAGCTCATGGTTAAGTAGACGCTTAATAAATATTTATTCTTGGGGCTGGGGTTGTAGCTCAGTGGTAGAGTGCTTGCCTAGCATGTGTGAGGCACTGGGTTTGATCCTCAGCACCACATATAAATAAATAAAATAAAGGTATTGTGTCCACCTACAACTAAAAAAAAAATAAAAAAATTTATTCCTAGCTTACTTTCTTTTAATAACATTCTTTAATCCACTCCTATAGGTATATATAGGTGCTAAATAAATACTTGCTGAATGAGTTGATGGTTCAGTGTTTTAGTACTTTTATCCTTCTGTGTTCGTTTGTATTATTTTATTTTTGCTTTTTTTTTTTTTTTTTTGGTACCAGGTATTGAACCCAGAGCCACATCCCCAGTCTTTTTTATTTTATTTAGAGACAGGGTCTCAATGAGTTGCTTAGTGCCTTGTTAGGTTGGTGAGGCTGACTTTGAACTTGTGAACCTCCTGCCTCAGCCTTCTGAGCTGTTGGAATTACAGGCATTTGCCACTGCACCTGGCTTATTTTTTGCTTTTAAGGTGCAAATTATTAAAGGTTGGAGCTATGACATCATTTTATCTAAGATAATGTATAGCCAGGAGTGCTCACAGTAGATGCTAAGTAATAATTAATTCAATGAATGAATAAATCAATAGTAAACTATTCAAATATTTTGAGTTTGGGTGATGTGAATAATAATGTTAGAAATAGACAAATAAAGGAAATGGAACATTTTTGGGGATGGGAGCACATGAGTTCAATTTTAGTGTTTAGAATACCCTTAGTACTACTGAGAATTTTCAAAATTATTAACAAATTGGCTTATCCTTACCCTGCCCTACAGTGTTTCTATAGGACAGAAAACACACAAGGAAGATGTGTAACATACGTAGGGAACTAAAATGCTTTGATATTACCGGAGCTTGAAATTGAAGACATAGTTGCTAAACTAAGACTCAAGGAACCTCTATTGAACCCAATGCCTCACACATGCTGGGCGAGTGCTCTACCACTGAGCCACAACCCCAAACCCTAGTTTTGTACTTTCTTGGTAAAATCCCAATGGTTACCTTGGTAATAATTAGTTTTTATCAGTAAGTATTGTTTTTCATTATTAATCAATACTTGGGGTTCCAAAGGAGTTTGAAAGCTGAAACTGTTGAATCAAGGCTTAGCCCTGAAGGAAGAGGAAAAAGTTCTCAGGAATGGTCGGGCTGGGAGGGGAAGCAGAGGCTGGAAGTTATGAAAGTTGGGGCTTATACAGAATGCATTGTTAGTGAGACATAGTTGACACCATTTTGTTGTTTTGTACCATATTGTTAACTTCCAGATACTCTTTCTTTGCACTAGATCCATGTGTACAGTGATGTACAGTAAACCATTGGTGGGAAAAAATTAACATCAGCCTGAGCCTCCTGCTTTCCTCTTTACTGGATACACTGTCAACATTTGATCTACTTCTAAACTCTTAGTTTTGGGTTTGCTACACCTTCATATTGTCTCCTATCTCTCTAGTTCATTCTCCTTTAAGGATTTCTTCTTCAGAAATTGGTCAAACTTTTTGGAACATCTGGCCATTGATTTTATTTTAGAGCATTTATTATTAATTTATTAATGAATTTTTACAGTGTGCTGATTGATCACAGGGCCTTGCACATGCTTATACCTCAGCCCTCCAGCCATTGATTTAAAAAACATTTTTTTGGGGGGGTGGTGCCAAGGATTGAACTCAGAGGGACTCAACCACATCCCCAGCCCTGTTTTGTATTTTATTTAGGGACAGGGTCTCACTGAGTTGCTTGGTGCCTTGCTGTTACTGAGGCTGGCTTTGAATTTGCAATCCTGCCTCAACCTTGGAGCCACTGGGATTATAGCCAGGTGGCGCCTGGCTTGATTTAAAAAAAAAAAATTTAAAAAACTTTTCTTTTTATCGTTAGTCAGTTCATGTCTTTACTTTCTTCTGTATCCAACTTAACTTTTCATGGACTGTCATAATCATTCCCACCCCTCACCTCCCTTGCCTCTTTTCCCTCAGTCATACCTGCCTGACAAGCTTCTATCCTTGATTAAACCAACTTTTCTACCTATTCTGCATCTGAATGTGACTGGAAGAAAAAACCATACCGATATCTAAATATGTGTTCACTAATCTCAAGGAATCTATCAGTAGTGACAGCCAATCTTAGGGCATTTCACTAGTCTATTAACTTTCCTGCTTTTTATTTTTTAATTTTCAAGTTCAATTTTATGTTGTTGATGGACCTCTATTTACTTAATTTATATGAAGTACTGAGCCGGGTGTGGTGGCGCACGCTTGTAATCCAAGCAACTTGGGAGGCTGAGTCAGGAGGATCGCGAGTTCAAAGCCAGCCTCAGCAACTTAGCGAAGCCCTAAGCAACTCAGTGAGACCCTGTCTCTAAATAAAATATAAAATAGGGCTGGGGATGTGGCTCAGTGGCCAAGTGTCCCTGAGTTCAATACCTGGTTCCCAAAAAAAAAAAAAAGAAAAAGAAAAAAAAAATATATACATATACAGTATACAGTACTGAGAATTGAACCTAGTGCCTCACACTTACTAGGCAAGTGCTCTACCATTGAGCTACAACCCCAGCCCCAACTTTCCTACTCTTAAATGATAGTTTCATTTTTCTTTTCCCCGGAACCTCCAATGCTCACTCTGTCTTTTGCTTCCTGTTTCATTGAGGGGAAATAAAAAGAAAATCAGAAGAGAGATTTCATAAGCTCACCTTATCAATTGGCTTATCTATATTCATATCCACATTCTTTGCTCTCCTGCCTATTGGTATGGGTCATCTGTTCCTGCTCCTATCTTAAGGCCAACCCCTGATTAAGAGTTGCATGTAATTAAGAGTTTAGTGTTTGCAAAACTAGAGGCATTGATAATAACTGACTTCAAAATGTCTTCAAAAGCTGTACTAACCAAACAGCATGGTATATGAAAAAAATGTTCAACCTCACTAATCATCAAGGAAATGCAAATCAGAATCTCGATGAGATATCATCTCATTCCAGTTATAATGGCTATTATCAAAAAGATAAAACAAGTGCTATTGAGGATGTGGCAAAAAGAGAACACTTATATACTGTTGATAGGAATGTAAATTAGTACAGTCATAATAGAAAACAGTATAGCACGTTCCTCAAAAAATTAAAAAATAGGCTAGGGGTATAGCTCAGTGGTGGAACATGTTGTGCTTAGCATGTGCAAGGCCTTTGGTTTGACCCTCCTGCCCAAAACAACAGCAGCAATAACAAAACTAGAATTAACATAAGCAGCAGTCCCACGGGTATGAAATCAGCATGTTGAAGAGACATGGGTACTATCTTGTTCATTGCAGCACTGTTCACAGTAGACAAGATTCAGATTCAGCCTGTTTGGCAATAGATAAATGGATAAAGAAAATGGTGTGTATATATACACACACACTAGAATACTACTCAACTATAAAGAAACAAAAGCCTGTCATTTGCAATAACAAGTAGGAACCTGAAGGGCATTGTTAAATGAAATAAGCCAGACAAGACAAATACATATGGTGTCAATAATGTATAATCTAAAAATGTTGATGTCATAAAAGTAGAGAATAGCATAGTAGTTATCTGTGAAAGTGGAAGGAAGAGGGGATGGGAAATATTGGCAAATGGGTACAAAGTTGCAGTTAGGAAGACTAAATTCTGGTGTTCATTGTTCTGTAGGATAACTAGTTGACAATGTATTGCACATTTCAAAGAAGATTTTGAATGTTTCACCACACACAAAGTTTTGAGTTGATGGATATGTTACTTATCTTCATTTGATCATTACAGTGTATACATGTATTGAAACATCACATTGTACCCCATACATTTGCATAATTATTTTGTGTTGATTAAAATTTTGAAAAGTTGGGCACAGTGGCACACTCCTGTAATCCTAGTGACTCTGGAGACTGAGGCAAGAGAATTACAAGTTTGAGGCCAGCCTGGGAATTTAGTGAGATCTTGTCTTGAGAAAATGAAAACAAAACAAAATTTTCACACACAAACAGGTTGGGGATGGAGCTCAAGTAGTAAAGGAAAACAAAACAACAACAAAAAGAGAACTGGGGTGTAACTCAGTGGTAGAGTACTAACCTAGCACACGAGAGGCCCTGGGTTCCATCCCCAGCACAGGAAAGGAAAGTTCTGTTCTTGTAATCTTTTCAGGTTCTGCATCATTAATTTTTCTTTTCCACTGATTGATTCTTGTCAGTTGGTATCATATTTCCCATCTTAAAATACCTTCCTTAAGCTTACAACTCCCTTATTCATTCATTTGGTTCAACAAGTTTCTTTGTTTATTTTTTGAGTACTATGGGGTTAGGCAGTGAGAAAGGCCAACAACAGTCCCTTTCTTAAGGAAATTTCATATCACTTGATCTGGTGTGTTTGACATGGTTGATCATTCCATTGTTTGACTTTTGGGATCATGGTCTGTTGATTTTCTATCTCATAGGAAGTGCTTCAGGGAATTCAGTCTTTGATCTGCTTCTGTCTTTATTCTTATGTGCTCTCTCCACATTTTCTTGGTTTATATTCCATCTCTGTGTTGATTCCTGTATTTGTTTCTCTGTTCTTGAGCATTTCCTTGTGTTCTAGACTGCTCTTTCTAGTTGCTTGTGTAACATGTCCATTTGAGTAGTTCAGATCTCTTAATCTTAATATATGTCAAAACCAAACTCTTGATGTTCACTTCCCAGTCTGCTGCTTCCCCACTTTTTCCCATGTCAACAAATGGTACTGCCATTCATTCACTCATTTACCCAGACCAGAACTTGAAACTGTCTTTGATTCTTTGCTTAACCTTACATTCCACATTTAGTTCTTCTGGCCTGTTAGGTGTTCCATTCAGATTGCATGAGTTGTTTCCCCACCATCTCCACCACTATCCTAGTCCTATCCCGCATCATCTGGATTACTGTAAAAGTCTCCTAAATGTCTTCCTGATTCTATTTTTACTGTCCTCTTTACCTCTCTGTGATATTTTGCACATAGCAGTCATCATGTAAAAGCTTAAGTAATAGGTTGTCCCTTCTCTGCTCAAAACCCTACAGTGGCTTTCCATCACAATTTAGATCAAGATCCAAAATACTGACTTTATCCTACAAGATTCTTTGTGATCTGATTCGGTCCTTTTCTAAACTTGTTTTCTCCCATTCTTCCTCTTATTCACTAGTTCTAGCCACACTGGCCTCCTTGGTGATTCCTGAGGATGTTAAGCATGCTTTTGCCTGAGGACATGAAAAAGTTACTGTTATTTGAGGATTTTTGCACTTGGTAGTTTTCTTTACCTGAGGTACTCTTTTCCAGATGGATATGTGGCTTTCTCATTTCATTCAGGTCCCTGTTCAGATACCTTCTCAGGGAGGCCTTCCTTGACCAGCCTTTCTAAGGTGACCTTCTTGGTCACCCCCTTTCCTCTTTGTATTCATGTCCTTTATTCATGTTATTGTCACATATTTGTTATTTATTGTATTTCACATTATAATAGATGCTTCCTGTTGGCAGGAATTTGGGTCTGTTTTTCTCACTTCTGTATCTCTAGCCTCTCTAATTGTAATATATAGAAAGTACAGCTGGGTGCAGTGGCGCATGCCTGTAATCCCAGCAGCTTGGGAGGCTGAAGCAGGAGGATCGAGAGTTCACAGCCAGCCTCAGCAATTTAGTGAGGCCCTAAGCAACTCAATGAGACCCTGTCTCTAAATAAAATACAAAATAGGGCTGGGGATGTGACTCAGTGATTGAATGTCCCTGAGTTCAATACCCCGTGCTTAAGAAAAAATTAAAAAAAAAAAGCTATCAAATAGTCCCTCGCCCCCTGGATTGAACCTAGGGATTTGTGCGTGTTTGGCAAGTTGCTGTACCACTGGAATACATCTCCACCCCTTAATCAGTACTTCTTGCCTGAATACATAGTGAATGAGATTGAATCAAATTCTGATTTCAGATTCCAACTCTGTGACAAGTTACTTAAGTTCTCTAAGCCTTAATTATCCCATATGTAAATGGAGATAATATTATCACCTATTTCATAACATTATTGTAAGGATTTAATAAGTTAGTCTCTTTGAAACATGACAGCCCAATATTAAGACACACTCAATAGTAGTTAATTATCATGTTTTCAAGATACATGCACAGAATTTAGTAATTTGGAGTTCATATTTTTTTGCTATTCTCAACTATTTTTAGAAAGACATACAATAGAAAAAGATATCTTGACCTTTGACTTGATTAGTGTTATTGACCTATTCTTACTTTGTTCAGCTTGAAAGGGAGGCTTTAATTTGTATAATTTTCCCTTCAGAGAAATTTTCAGGTTTCTTTATTCAGTAACTGTCTTGAAAGGAAAGCATAGTCTCCTTAGGTTTTAGAATATAATTAAGAACAAATTAAGCCCAGGGGACCCACATTTAAAAATTTCTGATAGCATCTCAGGCATGCCAGCATCTCAGGCATGCCAGTGCTCCTTAAGGGAGAAGCTGAGTAGCAATATGTACATTCTTTAACCCTTAATTTTTTGGTGTTATAATGTTGTCAGGCCTTCTGTTAGGAACTTAGGAATGTTTTTAAAAGCAGTTTAGAAATAGTTGGTAATAATTTAAAAAGCCCTGAAGTAATTTCAAAGGAATGTTACCAAGATAGTTTTGTTTGGGTAACACAGGAACATTTAAGTCCTACATTTGATCAGTGAAAGAAAAGGGACACTGTTATTAGCTCTGCCTTTGGTCTTTATTTTAGTGAAGAATACTAGGTTGTACAACAGGTATATTCAAAAGAACCTAATCTGGTGGAACCTAGACTTCATTTTTTCTACAGAGAACATATAAGGCCACCTGAGGAAAGTAGAGGATAGGCCAGACTGGAAATGGCTTAATCACCTCCATTTATATTTCTTTCCCAGAACTAAGTTACAGGGCCATGCATAGTGCTAGAGGGCTGGAAATGTCCTATAACTTGTGCCCAGAAGGACAAAAAATCGTGTTTGGTTAACATCTAGCTACTCCCTGCTACATCCCTGAGACCCAGTGTAGTTCTTAGCTATAATGATATAGATATCCTTTATTTTGGTTAGAGAACACCTAAAATTATGGTATCCTTTTATTTCTTCTAGGACAGTAGTTTTGGGTGACAACCATTTTGAATGCAAGGAAAGGCCTTTTCCTGTGCATGGTAGAAGATCTGAAAAGCTTGTTTTCTTCTGCCTGTGGTGGAAACTGATCTCTGGCAACCCCCACTGTCTTTTAGGCCTTGACATAAAGCTAACAGTGAGAGCTGTCTTTAGACTCTGACTTCGTTAGCCCAGCCGTGTGGAAGAGGAAACAAGTCAAAAGAGATTAAAAAAGAAGCCTGAGAAACCAGGTGACTGAGTTCTAGCTGTTTTTTGTATTAATAGGCTCTTGGAAGGAAGCATGACCTAGAGACCCTAACTGTATGAAAGTTAGACTTTTCAGTTTTTTAAGTTATGGTGAAAGACATTTGGCCTGGAATTTACCATTATTGACAAGGAGTACGTTCAGAAGTTGTGCAGCCTTCACCACTGTCTAGTTCTATAACATTTTCATCACTCCAGAAAGAAATCTCCTGCCTTTTAAGTAGTCATTCCCAGTTTATTCCTTCCTTAATCTTTGACACTAATCTGACTTTTGTCACTATGGGTTTTGGATATTTCCTATAAATGGTACATAATAAGTGGACTTTTACGTCTGGCTTCTTTCACTTACCAATGTTTTTGGTATTAATCCACATCATATCATGTATTAGTACTTTATTCTTGTTTGTGACTAATTAGTATTTCATTTTATGTATACTGCATTTGGTTGATTCATCAGTTGATGGACATTTGTTTTCTGTTTTGGTGATTGTGGGGTAGTGCTGCTATAAACATTTGTTTGCAAGTTTCTGTTTGTGTATCTAAATTTTTTATTTTGAACAGGGTCTGATAAATTGCTTAGGACTTTACTAAGTTGCTGAAACTGGCCTTAAACTTGCAATCCTTCTGCTTCAGTCTCTTGAGTTGCTGGGGTTACAGGTGTGCACCACTGCACCTGGTTTGGTAATTCTTTATTTAACTTTTTTTTTTTGGTACTGGGGATTGAACTCAGGGGTACTTTACCACTGAGCTACATCCCCAGTTCTTATTTTATTTGTTTATTTTTTCATTTCAAGACAGTCTTGTTAAGTGGCTGAAGTTCTCACTAAGTTTCCCAGACTGGTCTCAAACTTGGGATGCTCTTATCTCAACCTCCTGAGTTGCTGGGATTGTGCACCACTGTGCCTAGCCTTTAACTTTTTGAAGAACTGCCAAACTGTTTTTCACAGTGGCTATACCATTTTGATATTCCCATCAGCAATATATGAGGATTCTAATTTCTATATCCTTGCTACACTTGTTATTTTCTTTTTTGTAAAATTATGACTGTCTTAGTGGATGTGAAGTGGTATTTCATTATCCTTTTGATTTTAATTTCCTTACTAGGTAATAATATTCAACATCTTTTAATTTATTTATTGACCATTTGTATATCTTATTTGTAGAAATGTTTATTCAAGTCTTTGTCTATTTTCAAACCAGGTTTTTTTTTTTTTTTGTTATTGAGTTGTAAGAGTTCTATATAAATTTTGGATACTAGACCTACCAGGAAAATTATTTGCAATTATTTTCTTCCTTTTTCTATTCATCAATTTATTTTAAAGAGCTAAGCTGGGATTTATGAACTTGAAATGAAGATTAAATTTATGTTTCTATACTTTTAGTAGCTTTATGATTTTGTGCCAAATCTCTTACTTTTATCTGCTAAATTTTCTGTTTTACACCTTGAAGCAATTGTTCTCTTTTATTCCTCTCTTGGTGTTATATTTTCTTTTCTTTTTTGTTATCAGGGATTGAACCCAGGGGTGTTCACGTCTTCAGCCCTTTTTTATTTTTTATTTTAAGACAGAGTCTGGCCACGTTGTTTAGGGCGTCACTAAGTTGCTGAGGCTGGCTTTGAACTTGTGATCCTCTTGCCTCAGCCTTCTGAGCTGCTGGATTATAGGCGTGTGTCCTTCTAGTAGCTTTGGTGTTATATTTTCTAAACGAAGGCTTTGAGTGTCTTGAAAAAAGTACTTGATTATGTATGCCTAAAAATCTGTCTTATGTCTATAGTCTTTCTCTTTTTTTTTTTTTTTTTTTTTTTTTTTGGTGCTAGAGATTGAACTCAGGACCTCTGCCACTGAGTTATATTCCAAACCCATGTTTATAGAATTTCTTTTGCCCCAGTGAAAAATTAAATTCTTACTTGGTAGTCATTTCTGGCTATTTTAATTCTCGTTTTGTTAAAAACTGTTTAATTACGAAACATTACAGATTTATAGAAAAGTGCTTTAGACACTAGGTACTTCCTGCGTAGGGTAATAGATCATTTGCATTTTTGCTTTAGAGATTTTTTAGAAGAAGTAAAATGTTAAACCATTAGCATCCTTTCTCTTCCCCTTCCTCAAGAGGAAACAATTGTTCTAAAGATGGTGTGCATTAAATGTTGTATTGGGGGAGGGGAGAGACCTTTTTAACTAAAGATATTTGTCCATAAGCAAAATATAGCAGTATTTGTTTTTAAATTTTATGTCAGTTAATATTGTACTATATGGATCCTTTTATTCTCTTACCTTTTTTTCTCTCAACATTAAAAAAAAAATTTTATATGGTGCTGCTGAAGATTGAACCCAGTGCCTCACATGTGCTGGGCAAGTGCTCTGTCACTGAGCCCCTGCCCTCAACACTGTTTTTAAGAATTACGTGTGTCATAGATGTGCAAACATCTTCTGTAAAGGATCAGATAACAAATATTTTAGGCTTTGTCATACTGTATTTGTCATTGTTACTCAATTATGCTATTATAGTGTGATAATAGCCACGTAGATAATTAATTGGTTGTGTTCCAGTAAGTTTATGCATAGATACTAAAATTGGAATTTCATATAATTTTCATATTCTTCATATTAAGGATAATATTTCATGAAATATTGTTCTTTTGTTTTGTTTTTCACTTAAAACAAATATTATTTTTACCTTCTTGGCTGGATGTAACTGACCACAGGTGGAATTTGGCTTCCAGTTGTAGTTTGACAACTCTAATGTATGTTAATACATTTAAATCAATTTCATTAATTGTTAATGGCTATATAGCATTATTTTTAATAAATGACAATTTACTTTTATAGTAATGGGTCTTAGGTTATTTCTGTCTTCTCTATTATAGTGCTACAGTAAGTATTACCTTATGCGTATCTCCTTGTGTACATGTGCAAGAGTTTCTCTTGCTAGGTGTATTGTCAGATACTTTCTGAAGTGATTTATGCCAATTTGTGTCTTGATCAGTGATGTTTTCCTATGTTCTTGTCAACTTTTGTTATCAGGTTACAACTCTTTGTTCATAGAAGTTTTTGTTAGATTTTAAAGGCATATTAGTGTTTTAAATAAATTTCTCTTTTTGCTAATGAGATTTAGAATTCTTTCATTTAAGCCTGTGCCTGTAATCCCAGCAGCTTGAAAGGCTGAGGCAGGAGCAATTGAGGGTTCAAAGCCAGCCTCAGCAATTTAGCAAGGTCCTAAGCAATTAGTGGGCTCCTGTCTCAAACTAAAAATAAAAAAGGGCTGGGGATGTAGCTCAGTGATTAAGTGTCCCTGGGTTCAGTCTCTGGTACAAAAAAACCAAACCAAACCAAACAGAACAAAAACTTTGTTTGTATTGGATTTTTACTAAACATCTGTTTTTCAAAATATATTTTTTAGTTGTAGATGGACACAATACCTTTATTTTATTTATATGGTGCTGAGGATTGAACCTAGTGCCTCACACATGCTAGGTGAGTGTTCTACCACTGAGCCACAACCCCAGCCCAACATCTATGTTTTTTATTGTGCCTGTTCTTTGTCTCTACTATAAATTTATAGATGTCAGAATATCTCTTTTGTAGCAGAACATATATTTTTGTGATTCTTCCTTTCCCTTTTAAAACCTTTTTATTATAAAAATATAAGTACAGAAAAACACCAAAAACAGATACATGGCTTAGTGGATAATAAAATAAACACACCCTTAGAACCCCTAACTGGGTGAAGAAGAACTTTGTCAGTCATTCCAAAATCTCTTCCTGTGCCTCATCCCATCAGAGCCCCTTCATCCCTTCAAAAGTAATCATTACCTTGACTTAAAAAGTGATCACTCTCTTGCACTTCTTTATAGTTTGGAATGCAGTTAAAATATCCATGCATTACTCATTTGCTTTATTTTCTGTTAGATATGCACCAGGGGCAATACTATTACTTTCAGTAATGTTTACTGAAAACTGCTAATTTTTTAATATGCTCTCTCCACCCACATTTTGTGGTTGACCTATATCTACATTGTCAGATCATACAGCCATTATATATTATATGCTCTCCCTTTTAATTTACATTTATTAATTCTACAAATAATTATATAATTATAATTAGCATGCTGACATGTCTGTAGTGACTTTAATTGTCTGAATCTTGTTCTTTAGCCTGTTGAAACAATATTCCTCAAGTTATTTCACATTGATAATAATTTGGCTGTATCTTTTACCTTGAAGGTCAGTTTTCCTGGATATAAAATACTTGGCTTACATTTGCTTGAGTACCTTAGGTATGTAATCCCATTTTCTTCTGCTTATAAAGGATTGCTATTAAAATCTAATTATGATCAAAATTTCTTTTATAGGTCACATGTTTTTTTTTTAAATGATCAAAGGAATTTTTTAAGGTCCAATCATTTTACTAAAATTTTTTCTGGTGTTGGTCATTTGGATCTTTATTCTCAAGTGCATGGTTGGTTTCTTAATATGTAGTTTTACAATTTCTTTAAATTTCAGAGAAGTAATTTACTTGTGTTTCTAGTATTTATTCTGTTGCCTTGATTTTTGTTTTTGGTGGGGGGGCCACATGGGGATTGAACTCACTGGCACTCGTAACCACTGAGCCATATCCCCAGCCCTATTTTGTATTTTATTTAGAAACAAGGTCTCGCGGAGTTGCTTAGGGCCTCAGTGAGATGTATAGGGCCTTGCTGAGTTGCTGAGGCTGACTTAGAACTGGTGATACTCCTGCCTCAGCCTCCTGAGCCACTAGGATACAGGCATGTGCCACCATGTGTGGCCTTGCCTTGATTTTTTAAAAAAATATTTTTAGTTGTAAATGGACACAGCACCTTGATTCTACTTATTTATTTTTATGTGGTGCTGAGGATTGAACCCAGTGCCTCATACATGCTAGGCAAGCGCTCTCCCACTGAGCCATGACCCTAGTCCCTTGCCTTGATTTTTTTTTTTTTTCTGCAGAAATTCACCTGTATGTTGGATCATCTTTGCCTCTCTTCATATAATTTTCTATCAAGTTTAAAAAATTTTTTTGTTTAACAAAAAAACTCCCATTGTATTTAAAAAGTCTCCTAAGGTATTGTCTGTTGTGTCTTGTGTTCTTTTGAGTTTTGTCTTTCTTAACTGATATTTTCTTATAATTTTTTCTTGATTTTCACCTCACTTGTGAAATTTTCTAATTTCAATTCATGTTTAGTGTTGTAAAATAAATTTTAACAAGTTTTAAAATGTTACACAAGGAAAGTCTAATGTGTTTATTTACATTTCTTTCTTACTGTATCCTTTCTTTTAGATTTCTTTTTGTTTAGAGAACTTTCTTTAACCTTTCTAGTAGGTTAGATCTGCTGCCAATAAAGTCTTCAGTTATCTTTCCCAAAGATAATTTTCTCCAGGTATTGCTTCTTGGTTGACTGTTCTTTTCTGAAAGAACAGTCTTCCTCTGGACTCCATGGTTTCTGATGAGAAATTTATCATTCAAATGATCTTCTTATAGATTGTTATTTTTCCTCTGCTTTCATGCTTTTTCTTTATGATTTTTCAGAATTTTAATTATGATGTGTCTTGTCATGTATTTCTTTGGGTTTATTTTATTTGGGTTCAGTCAGCCTTTTGAATGTGTAGGTTTAGGTCTCTTGACATACTTAGCAAGTTTTTAGTCATTATTTATTTTAGTACTTTTTCAGCCTTTCTCTCTTTTTCCCTTCCTTTTGAGACTTGGATGACATGAACTTTAGATCTTCTGTCATTATCATTCCACAGGTTCTTAAGTCTCTGTTATTGTTTTCAGTCTGTTGATCATATTGAGTGATTTCTATTCTTCTGTCTTCTGTTTCACTCTTTCTTTCTTTGGTTCTCTCCTTTTTGCTATTCAGCCCATCCACTGAGTTTTTAATTTTGGTCATTGTATTTTTTAGTTTGAAAGTTTCCATTTGGCTTTTCTTAAAAACTTGTTTTATTTCTTTGCTGAGTCTTTTTAATTGTTCACTTGTTTCAAGGATGTTTGTAATTGTTGAAGCATTTTTGTCATGTATGTTTATACACTCTTGTCTCTCATTTCCTCTTATTTCTGTCTTTTGTGTTGATTTTTTTGTAGAAAGCCATTTTGATTTTCTTCTCATTTTCTTTTGTGTATACTTTTTAGATTTTCTTTCTGATTGCCATGGAGACTACATGTAACATCCTAAATTTATTACAGTCTGGTTTGAATTGGTACCAAATTAAGTTAATTGCACACAAAAACTCTATACAACTCCATTTACCCTATTAATTTATTTATTTTGTAATGGGAATTGAACTCAGGGGTTGTCTACCAGTGAGCTACATCTCCAGTTCTTTTTTTATTTTGAAACAGGGTTTCTGTAAGTTGCTAAGACTGGCATCTAACTTGAAACCCTTCTTCCTCAGCCTCACAAGTTGCTGGGATCATGTCATGTGCCACCACACTTGGCTTGTATGTTGTTTTTGTGGTAAATTACATCTTCAGGCATTGGGTGTCCAGTAACATAGATTTATAATTTTTTTAAATGCTTTTGTGTTTTAAATCATACAGTAAAAGAAGTATAATCACAAACCTTAAATACAATAACACTGACTTTTGTATTTGCCCATTAGTTACTTTCATTGGAATTTTTTTTGTTTTATCATATGACTTCAAAGTTGTGTAGTGTCCTTTTATTTCAATCCAAAGGACTCCTTTTGGCACTTTTTATGGGGTAGGTATAGTGTTAATTGGCTCCCTCAGCTTTTGTTTATTTGGTAGTGTCTTTATTTCTCTCTAAGTAAAAAAAATTTTTTTAGTTGTTGATGAACATTATTTTATTTATTTACATGCAGTGCTGAGAATTGAACCCAGTGCCTTATACATGCCAAGCAAGCACTGTACCACTGAACTATAGATCCAGCTCACCTTCCTAATTTTTGAAGGACAGTTTTACTAGATAATAGAATTTCAAGTTGATAGTGTTTTCTTTCAGCAATTTAAATGTGCCATCCTGCTCCCTTCTGGAGTCCATGTTTTGGTGAGAAATCTGCTGTTAGACTGATAGAGATTCTCTGTACTGGATGTTTCTTGCCTCTTGCTACTTTGAATACTGTAAACTTGCTGTTGGCTTTAGTAGTTACATATGTCACTATGTGAATTTCTTTTAGTTGAACTGACTTGAAGTTTGTTGAACTGGGACATGTACTTTCATGTCTTTCATTTTTTGGCGATTATTTCTTCACATGTTCTTACTGCTCCTTTCTCTCTTTAGTTTCTTTCTGGAATTCTCAGAACTCAGGAATTGTTTCACTTGTCAATTTATGAATTGTTTCTTTTGTTTCAATTTCATTGATTTCAGCTCTGATTTTAATTTTTTCCTGTCTTCTACTACTTTTGGTGTTGATTCGTTCTTCTTTTTCTAGGACTTTGAGCTATAATGGTAGGTTGTTTATTTGCTGATGTTTTCTTCTTTTATTGAATGTGCTCCATACTATGAATTTTCTTCTTAGTACTGTTTTCATAGCATTCTAGAGATTTTGATATGTTGTATTGTTTTTCTTGTTTATCTCTAAGAATTTTTTTTATCTCTTCCCTGATGTCTTCTGCATCATTCAATAGCATATTATTTAGTCTCCAGGTGTTGGAGTAGTTTCTGTTTTTTATTTTATCATTGATTTCTAATTTCATTCCATTATGATCCGATAGAATATAAGGTAGTATGTCTGCTTTTTGTATTTGCTAAGAGTAGCTTTGTGGCATAATATATGGTCTGTTTTAGGGAAGGATACATGTGCTGCTGAGAAGAAAGTGTATTTGCTTGTTGATGGATGGAATATTCCATATATGTCTGTTAAGTCTAA